>JASDQU010271031.1:685-15319 GCA_032191745.1 Picea mariana
ATCTCTGCGTTTATGTGTATTTCTGTATTTCATTGTGTTCCTACATAAATCCGTATCACTTACATTTTGGTGGCATGATACTATTATTTCGATCAATTTAGAACCTTCACACATGACCTATAGTTTCAGTCAATACTTTTGGCCTAGGGTCATTGTATATGTATCTATATGTTACCATAGTATGCCTATGGTTTGTGCATTCAAAACTGAAAATGTTATGGTGATCACATTATGCATTTGTTTAAGAAACTTAACTACCTTCCACCTTCTTTAAGAATGGGATTTGGATAGAGTCTTCCTTTTACAACTAATAGAGGAAGGGATATGTGTAAACAATAGAAGATAAAATAAGTAATCAGATCACTCTATTTATTATAGTAAGAAATGTTCAAAGGTATCCAAAGCATATGAATAATTCTAATGACCCTACTTTAATTTTTTTTTTTTAAGTTAAAAATTTGGGGTACATCATAGAGCGAAATCTTAGTGAATTAAAAGACATAAATTTCAGAAACATATAAATATAAATGCATATACATATTTATGTGGATTTGAATATGCGCAACTATATGAATTAAATAAAGAAATTTTGAATTTTATAAAGATCGAAGTAGACCCAGAAGGGGGTATAGATAGAATTTCATTATATGAGTACATATTGCTACCGATACAAAGTATTGAGTTATAAAATATCTAATACACAGAAACTAATGACTACTGTTACATAACTAGAGATTCAAGTTTTTCCATTTAAAGTAGTTATACATTGGAGCAAGTAGTTACAATCCTACTTCATTACAATAACACAGAGGCAAATATTTGGTATTGTAAATACATATAAACATGTCTCATATCTCATATTTGGACCGACACTTAAATAGTCTTCAACTCTACATAACACAAACTGAATATACAAATAACTCGTTGTTATGGGGTCTGGTGTAAATTCCCACGATGACTGTATTCTAGGATAGAATCATTTTCTTTCAATAGAATCTCGGTTAATATTTTTTAGAGAACTGTAAAATGGAACCCAAGTACCTTTTTCATAGGAAGCTGTCCTAGAATCCAGAGAATTCAAATGTACAGACCTGTAAGGAGATCAAGAAGAATATAATTAGTGTTATGTTGGCATTAAATAAAATTCAAATACATAATGTAGAATAATTACCAGGGTAAATGATTACAAAAGAATTAACGCAGATGAATATAAAGACTGCACTTAGCTTGCGATTTTAGACCTATTGTTCCATCTGCATCGTTTAAGGAGTCATCTACAGACTAAAGGGGGATAAGTGGAGCAAGGTTGGCCTGATGGGTTACACCCTCATAGAAAATAGGGGTCCCATCATTAGATCAGTAATCAATCTTTAACCATGAATAATAATCGAAAAATAAAAGAAGCTTTTTCAACCATTCAAGAACGCATAGAATAAAAACATGCTCCACAAAAAAAGTATATGAATTTGGGTCATGGATGATGCCACGATTTTGTGCCTCCATAAATATAAGAAAATGTAAATTACTGGTCACCGACCAAGAATAAAACAAGAACATCACAGATTAACTATCGGATTCTGAATAGAGAATAAACACAAATCTTTTAAGAGTTATCAAGTCTGGAATAATACTACACTGTGGGATTTTAGACCTCGTATCTATGCATGTACATGCACGATTAGGGTAAACATAGAAATATTGATTTGAATCCAAACCATGTACAACAATAAAGAAACCTCACCATCACTACAGGAATGTGGTTACAATATCACGACTTTAATTATGAGAATCTCAGGTCTCCACAGTAAGCCAAGAAGTCTATAACTTACAGACTTAATACTAAGTTGAGGAGAGAAAACAAGGAAATAATACAAACTATATTTTTCTACAGTGAACACGGTAAGGGTCAACACAGTTAAGGAGTAAGTTTAAATAACAAGAGTCAATACCTTGCCCTGACAGAAAAATCCCGCGAAAAGGATATGGGTCTTGTCGGAGAACTTTAAACATAATAAGACTACTTGGCATTGATTTCTTTTAGGGGCCTTTATATTAGGGTTTAATCACTGGTGTTACAACAATAGATATGTCGCGAGAAAATCCTACATTAAATGCCATATTACAAAACAAAGAAATAAATGAGGGTTTTTGTTGTTGATAGAACCCTAAAATATCTAGGACTATCCCTGTTTCAAACTTAAAACCGCCTGTGTAAAAGCCTTCATAAATTAATGGTTGTTGCAGAATGGAATGGCTACCTCACAAAAGAGCTAAGACACAAGCCATCACCACTTTAAAATGTATGTATCTACCCATGACTGGAAAGAAATATTTCAGAGAGTTAAAGACTAACGAAGGGGAGAATATTCACTAGAAATCGTAAAGAATAATAGTTGCAGAGATGACTAAAACCTCTCGAAGTTACCACATGACTACATATAACATAAGCATGTCGTGTACTTACCAGGTGGTTGCATAGCCTTTTGCATTCCACTGGGTAAATATATCTAGGTCGTCGACCTCCCTTGCCGAGGAAAACACAAAGTTAACACTGAATCATTCCGCAGAAGACTCACGATAGTCCTGGAAACCCTTATTGCGTAGATTAATAGTGGAAGTATGACGACTGCATCTGAGCATGTGACGGGACGAAGGTGGGACAACTTTATTGGACATGGGGTCTAGTGATAACCTCGGGATTTCCTCTCACAAGGTCTCCATTAATGGACTGGACAAAGGTCTTTAACTCAAGATGGACAAAAACTTTCAAATTCATACTGAGTTAATGCGAGAGAGGACCACTCTTTTAAGGCATGATACACAAGATGATCAAATCTAGTTATCTCTCATTTAAGGAATGACTACCAGTTTGTTATCGATGAGCTTTTTTGAAAGACAACTATGATAATAATATTCAGAAGTTTTAATCACGACCAATAATCACAAGGCCTTTGTTCAACCATTTAAAGTAATGTATAATCATTTTTATATAAGGCCTATAATATTTGATTAAGGGTACATGCTTTCGATTCTTTATGTCATGAACATTGTTTATTGCGTAGGGAGATTTATTTTTGTAATGTCGAATGGGGGTTTGCTCATGTGCGCTAACATAGAAGTCAATGCTTAGAAATGAGTATAGGACTAAGAGTCCTATGTATGAAACAAACACATATATGAAAGTATTATATTACTAGTAGGGTTGAATATTTATAAAGGGTCAATGTTTAAAATGTGAAAGGTTAATCTTTGTAATTCGAGAGGTGAGGGTATAGAAAAGTCACCCCTTACTCTTCTGTATATAAATTTTGTGCAGTATAATGTAAGTCATAGTAAGAATCTTTTTAGATTACAGTTCGTCGTTTTGATAACTAGAAAATATGAACCTCATAGAAGTTAACAATGATGATAATTACCTACTTCTATTAACTATAAAACTTCCAGAATAGGTTGTTCAAAGAAAAATAATATTTAATGTTCCTCATAATATTTTTTTATTGGTAAATTTGGGGTACATTACAAATCTAATTACCAAACTAATAAAAAATTATTGAATAAGATTGTAAATGATAAAACGATAATGGTCAAATCATTTAAGGTTTAAATGATGCACTCATTATTCATTCACAAATAAACAATTTAAATAAAATATAAACTAGCTAATCTCACATTGATGAGCAATACTAAGCTAGATTTGTCTCTATGTATTTGTATAAGCTCCTCTTAACCCGTGTCAAGTGTAAAAATATGATAAAGTTAAGAATAATACTTCCTGAAGAAACTCAAAGAAGTGTTTTATATTCCGAAATGAGTTTATGATGATAGAAAGACAAATGATTATATATCATGTTACTTTAGAATGTCCAAATAATTGAAAATGAAAGAAATTCCAATCCTCGGTAAATGGTGTTACCAGCTATCTAGTATCACATGTAAAATCAAAATACTTGAATACATGATCAACATCATATATTAAAGGAACCAAAATATAATGAACCTTATAAATGAAAACATAACATGAAAAGTTATATGCAGAACAATCTAAAGCTAGTTCAATACAAATAAAGTTTCGTATTAAAAAATTATATGAAAAAAAATATTAACATTGCACAATCTACAAAAGGAAAAAATCCAAAGAGCAAATTGTATCCCATATAGCTTCAGTATAATAACTTCATCATAAGGTCCAAAATGAATATTTGGGATAATAGACTCTTAAATATTAAAAAAATTAATACATAAATGATAGCAATTAGCCATGTATTGATAAAACAGACTAAAGCTAATTTAAATCAATGCATAATCAATTACTCAAAGGATATGAAGATATTACAATGAAAACAAAACCAATTTACTCACAGGACAATAGCAATTAAGCAACCTGGAACTTCATATTCTTCTTTGAAAATACTTGTCCATTCTCCCAAATCTTCCAACCATCTATTACTCCATTTAAAAAGAAAAAAAGTTTACAAAATAAATAATACAGAAAAAAGAAAGGATAAAAATCCTCCTCTCATTTTCGTGGATGTGGTTGGCTCTGAAATTTCTAATATATTTATACAATGAATGAACAGTCTTGGGTCACTAATAATTTTTGCCACCTGAAATTTGCCTCGTAAAGAGACACAAATATCTCTCAAATCATGCATTTGATTGGGAAAATTCCCTAGTGTAAGATAAATGGGTCCATTCTGGAGACGAGTTTTCAACCATGTCTTCCGATTCCCCACGGTTTGGCTGAAACAAGTCCTGTAAAATCGTTTGTTTGTTCTTGAATGCATTTCCAAATCTTATATGTTGTTGCTCATAAATTATTTGCAGCAATCCAATATTTTTTTGGTTCAATGATCTTGAACGTATTTAGATAAAAAAATCAAGCCATGATCATATCCATACCAAATAACTGATAATAGAAACCCGTGGAACAAAAATAAACCAAATTAAAAACCTAAAATATCTGAATAAAATAAAATCTAGAACAGTAAAATAAAAAATGAATTTAAACTAACTATAAGTTCTAAACAAATATTGTTTATATTTTCCTTTCAAATATGATCTTGAAATTCTAGAATCTTCAAGTTGATGGATAGGAGAAAAATATTAATTCTGGCTTTTCACAAAATCAAACAAATGATAGATAATTTATTTTTTATTTTTTATTCTTGTTTTGAAATGAGATGCAAATTGACAAAAGAATTTAATTAATTAAACCTACCAAATGATTGTGTGAAAATGATTGCTAATGAGAAAAATATGAAAACACAATCATAATTTAAATGAAAGTAAACATTTAAACTACAATTGATGTTTTAGTTTAAATTAAGGTTTCTATGTTCGTTTCTCCCTCATTCAAATTTGATCAAATGTGAAAAAATGCCATAGAAAAGATGTGTCATGATAAAATTTCTTCCTTTAAAATCATTTTTATTAATCCATGTCTTCAACCAAGCCATTCTCATAGCAGATAAATTCAATAAGGAAGAGGTAGTAACAAACTCCCAAATTATGAAGGTCATCCATCAACATCAAAACTCTGTAGAAAGAAAAACAAAAAGGCATTTAAATTTCATGAAATTCAAACCAAACAAAAGAAAAGAATACAAAATCAAACCAACCTCGAAACAAAGAAAACCAATACCAATCCAATCAAGTCAAATGGAAAAAAAACGAAGAATCCAAGTAAAATTTTGAGGGACCCTAGATTTTGATTAAAAATAAATGGGGGTTGTTGGGGCCCAACAAATGGCGACTCACTAGATGAAGAAGTTATCTCTGACCTATTAAAATTTAATCTCAGGGAAGAAGAATAAGACTTAGATATAATTTGAATCTTCTTTGAAACAAATCCACTTCAATATTACAAAATATTAAGATTAGCTCAGATTTATAGAAAAATATCAGAAAAGAAGAAAATAATGCTTTTAGAGAGGATTATAACCCGAAGTTGTGTTTTAATCAAAGAGTGACAATGTTTATAAAATGAATTCTATATCATTGACAGAGCCACTACTGCCAGTAGGCGTCCATAGCCTCGACAGGGATGTCATTTAACCCACTCACATGCTTTAATCCCATCCAATAGTTGTATCCACATGATGTATACTTCCATAAAATTTAATTTAAAAGCATATACATGATACCTCTCGACCCGACATTTCTTCGTTGCCAACATTCCTATTTAGTACCCTGATAAAATTGTCTTGATATCGTCTGTGCATTTACCTGCTGCCAGCGAGCCTGTTCAGTACCCCAACAGGTTTACACACACTTCCCACACTTAAGTGCTTCCAACCCTCTTATGCCACTTTTAAATAATAATACAATTATACATTTATTGATTACAAATAGAGAGGGGTGATACTGGAGGTTAATTGCAATACAAGTGAACAATTGATCATTTTTTTAATTTTCTTTCAAAATTGGAAGTTTTATTATGATTTAGAGATTTTAGATTTCAATTAAAAAATCATTTAGAGAATGGGGAAGCATTTAAAAGTGATATTTTAAGAACATGGATGGTGTAAAAAGTCTAAGGATAATCGTAATTACCAAAGATATCGACACATTTCAAGGGTAATACTTTGATAAAGACCGTGTAGGATTTCATAGTACTCAACTAACTTACAAATCAATTATATGAGATGAACCTTAACATCAAAAACTGTTTGAACTGTTTCAAATTTCTTTTAAAAACATAAGTCTTCAAATGAATGCTTCATTCGATAATTGCTCTTTGATCAGAAATATATTTATTCAAAAAGATAGACAAGAAGAAAGTTCAATCAAAGAAAGCAGAAAAAACAAACACACAACAAACCGAATCATATTTTATTAATGAGATTCAAAATCAGAAGTATATCAAAACAAAAAAAATCAAAACAACAAAAGGAAACTTAAAATAAAATAATTTGTCCAAAAACAAAACCAGGTCAACCTCTCATAGAGAAAGAGGATCAAAAGGAAGAAAAACACAGTTCATATTTTTACATATAGGAAGGTTATTTTCTTAAGATAGTGATGCATGATACATCATTTTGACCAAGACTATTAAAAGTCACAGAAAAATCCTTAACCAGGATGAGTGCAATTATGTGCAGTGGTAGTCCCTAAGGTGTAGGACAGTCGGTGATGGAGTGTGTTTTTAAGGAACTTCGTGATGTTAAAGTCACCGGTTCAAAACTTGTAGGGAAAAAAAATCCATCCATGTTAAGGGTTGGTGTGGCTCAGAGCGGGTGTGATCCCCAGGTGATTTTGACAGCTTATATGCCCCTGAGTCGCGGTTTCTCAGCCACAAGTTCATCCCACAAGTGACGAACAAACTAACAAACAAAAAAAAATATGTGCAGTGGTAAGCTATTTTTGTTAGGGTAAAACTAAGATAAAATCCCCCATCTCTTTATTAATGCTTCATAATATCTGAAATCATTGCATGATGCTGCCATTTTTTGAAAATAAATATTTAATCAAGACAATTGAGAAAAGGAAAAAGAAAGGAATTGAAAGAAGACTTCCCTGACAACATTGAGACGATGGTTCTCTTTGCATACCCATGTGCCTTCATAACTATATTATTCAAAATAAAAAAGTGAAAAGGAAAGAAAAAACCCAAAAGGACTCTATTCCTAAGCCTAATCTAACTTCTACATAGATCAAAATGCTAAGTACAATTGTATTTTCAATGCAGCCACAAGAGCATCTTCAGTCCTGCAAGGCATAGAAAGTTGAAAATCAGACTAAAAGAATGTAGTATTTTCATATATGAAAGAAATATTTCATTCTTACCTCCTATATATTCATTTAAAAAAAAAACAAGCACGACCTTACCATTCTTTTGAAACTTCTTGATGTATGAATCCTCCAACCATTCTGCAATCTTGTCGTGATATGGGTCATAATGGCATGGAAGAATTTAGGTAAGTTTGGAAAACTTGTCAATATTATGAGGACCTAACATAACCATCAGCCAAGGCCGAAGTGCGCCATCCTCCTGACAATTCTCTAAGTGTTCATCAATTTCTTCAGATGGAGGATCTAAAAAAATCATGTCATGTTTAATTCCTAGATATTTAGGTAGAAACAAAGAAACCAAAACTTTATCTTTATTATGAAGATTTTTTAGACACGAATATTCAACCCATTCTAAGATCATGTCATAAAAATTAGGATGCAAACTATGACTTCGATGAACTAGATCTATCAATGGGGAACACATCCTAAGAGTATTCACGACATCAATTAGATTATTGGTTTGAACACTTCCTTTGATGAGACATATCATTTCAAAACGAGAAGCATAATCATTAAAATTCGAAATAACCAAAGAATGAATATGCAATGTAGAATATTTGATCTCCATGAGAATGAGTGCATTGTCTTTTTCAAAAATAAATCGTGTAAAATTATCTTGCAACATGTCTTTTTTCAATGCAAGTGATGAAAGTGAAAGAGCATCAAATCTAACTTCATAAATGTTATGTTCGAAATTAGTTTCACCAAATATTGGCATATCAAAAAGATTTGATTGTGATGGAAAAGAGTAAGATAAAATGGGTAAAGTATCATGTCCACCAGAATCTAAGAAGAGATCGGGATATAAAGAGTAAAAGGAATCATAAATGGGCACATGAAAAGAATCTCTTGAGCTATGATATTTAACAACGATATTCTCAAGACATTCCTCTTCACTTTCCTTAAAACTTTCACTCTGTTTTGGTGATAAATCCTTCAACATAATATGATCATCTAAATTTGCCTAATGTATGATAGACAATTCAAAACTTTCATGACAAACATCTAATCTTTCTTGTGGATAAGGTATTATTTGTGGATGAAGGTTTATGGTTTCTTCTTCAAATTGCAGATTTACATCTCTAATTAGTTTCATAGGAATGCTAAAATGTTTAAGATAATTTTCATCACCTAAGTGTTCTTCAATAACTGAACTTAAGTACTGATTAGAGAAAGAGTTAGAAGAATATGGACATTCGCCTTGACCCAACATCAAATATTCTTCCACGATGGTCGAGGACTGAATATACAATGCTTAAGAGGAAAAACTAGTTTGATTGTCAGTAAGCACCTTTTCGATAGATTCTACCTCCCTTGCTTGTTCAAAAATTTTGGATGGATTCCTCTCATCCTGCAAACAAAATTCTTCTCGCAATTGAGTGATAGGATTTGTAACTGATTCATCATTCACGATTGAATATGACTGGATGAAAGGGGTGCAAGCATCACATGGGAGATTTAGTACAAATGACATGTCATCAAGATTAAATTTACAAAGAACATGATGAATTCTTGTTAAAAATACCTCTGGAGATGAATTGTCATTGATTAATAAAGCTTGAAATTTTTCACATAATTCATTGTAATCATAGATTTCAAAATCATCTAAAAATTTATCTACAAATTGAAACCAATCAATAGTGTGATATGTTGGAAAAGACTCAAACCAATGTTTAATCTGACCCCTAAAAGTAAAAATGAACAATTTACATAAAACCTTTAAATCAGAGATATCATACTCGATGCATTTAGACTAAAATGTGTTAAGATGGTTTTTTGGAGATACATCCACCCCACCATCAAAGGTGAGTTTGGACAAGCAAGAGATTGTCTTGTTGGGAATATTAGGTAATGAGAAGTGGAAAATATGTTCCAACACAGTGATTCGGGAAGCCATGGGGAATTAAATACATTTAAAACAAAGACTCCTGCAAGGCCATATTGTCAGTGTGACATTCCTTCTAGTGAATTTCATGATGACATGGAAGAAGAATTTATAAATCTGGAATTATGACAAGCTGAGGGTTAAAAAATTTAATCATTAAATTTACCTCGACCCTCCTTCTAGCACCATTTGTTTACGGGTGTTTGTGACACACTGTCAACACAAAGAGTAGATCCGTTCCGGGGTTGTCTACTTAACCCAATCTGTTTGGTATAATCTACCCTGATGGGTTTTATGGCTCTGTTAGCCAACTAAAATCCTAAAATAATTTAAAAGATGTGAACTAACTAAAGATACAACTCTAACAATCAATGCTTTAATTACAAATGCTTAACTAACAGTGTTCATGTACAAAGGTAATATACAATTTACAAGGTTTAAGCAAAGCCTTGTGAAAATAATTGTTTTAAGATAATGGATCTTAACAAGAATAAAAATAAACAAAATTATTCTAGTACTCTAATTACCAAACTAATAAACAATGATTGAATGAGATTGTAAATGATAAAACAATAATGGTCAAAGAATTTAACGTTTAAATGATGCAATCATTATTCATTCATAAATAAACAAATTAAATAAAATATAAACTAACTAACCTGACGTTGATGAGAAGTATTAAGCTAGATTCGTCTCTTTGTATTTGTATAACCTCCTCTTAACCTATGTCAAGTGTAAACCTACGATAAAGGAAAGCATAATACTTCATGAAGAAACTCAAAGAAGTCTTTTATATTCTGGAATGAGTTTATGATGAAACAAAGACAAACAATTATATATCATCTGACATTAGAATGTCCAAATAACTGAAAATGAAAGAAATTCCAATCTTCAATAAATGGTGTTCTCAGCTATCTAGTATCAGATGTAAACTCAAAATACTTGAATAGATGATCAACCACAGATATTAAAGGAACCAAAATATAATGAACCATACAAATGAAAACATAACATGAAACGTTATATGCAGAACAGTCTAAAGCTAGTTCAATACAAATTAAGTTTCATATTCAGAAATTATATGAGAAAAAATATTAACATTCCACAATCTACAAAAGGAAAAAAGTCCAAGAGTAAATTGTATCCCATGAAGCTTTAGTATAATAAGTTCATCATAAGGTTCAAAATGAATTTTTGGGATAATAGACTCTTAAAGATTGAAAAAATTAATACATAAATGATAGCAATTAACCATGTATTGATAAAACAGACTAAAGCTATTTTAAATCAATGCATAATCAATTACTCAAAGAATATGAAGATATTATAATGAAAACAAAACCATTTTACTCACAAGACAAAAGCCATTAAGCAACCTGGAATTCCATATTCTTCTTTGAAAATACTTGTACATTTTACCAAATCTTCCAACCATCTGTTACTCCATTTGAAAAGAAAAAAAGTTTACAAAAGAAATAATATAAAAAAAAATAAAGGATAAAAATCATCCTCTCAATTTCCTGGATCTGGTTGGCTCTGAACTTTCTCATATATTTACACAATGAATGAACCGTCTCGGCGTCACTAATAATTTCTTCCCCATGATATTTTCCTAGTAAAGTGACACAAATATCTCTCAAATCGTACAATTGTTTGGGAAACTTTCCACTTGTAAGCTAAATGGGTCCATTCTGGAGATGGGTTTTTAATTGTTTCTTCTGATTCCTCACGGTTTGGGTGAAACAAGTCCCACAAAATCATATGTATGTTCTTAAACGCATTTCCAAATCTTATTTGTTGTTGGTCATAAATTATTTGCAGCAATCCAATATTTTTTTGGATCAATTATCTTGAATGTATTTAGATAATAAAATCAAACCATGATCAGATCCATACCAAATATAATTTGTCGAGGAAGGACATCCAATGGGAAAGGTGACCAAACAAGCCATTTTCTGGTAGTTGACCAAAACCTTGACAGGGGTTTAACTCTGAGTAGGGGAACATCATTGGTTTGGGTAACCCACTAATGGAGATCCAATGTCAGAATGATTTGAGTGTAACGTTCCCCCGACCAACCATAGGCTGGGTTGCACCACTCCAGAGCAACCACTCATGCTTTGACACCATTAGGTAACATTCCTAGCCTTAAAAGGCCTGGATATGCTACTGTAGGGAACACTTTCGTTCCCTTACTATGGAACATACGGTAACATACCCAGTAGTCAACTGAGCTATGCCACCTATATTTTCTCTTTAAATAGAGTGTAGCTAAGACATATACATACAAAATTCTTTTGGAAGCTTTAAACATAAACAACAATTTACTTTCTGTAACATACAACTTTTGTCTTGAAATAACAGTAACTACAGGTATGCAACACTTACAGGAAATTACCCATAAACACAAAAGTAATTATAATCACATATATGATAAATCGTGACATAGGCATGTAAATAACAAAGAAGAATATCATTTTATCATACAATTGGTACTTATCTTAAAAATATTGTCACCAACTGCATACAGACCGCCCACGAACCTCTCAGCCATAGACTACACTGTTCATCACTCTCAACAGGGAGTCACCCATGAGCTGGGATTGAACTCCACCTAGGGTAAAGGGTTCCTATCCAGGTTAAGGATCAAGGAAAACGGGAAAGACTTCGTCTTAGGTGCTCCCTCAACTAATAGCCTACAACCTCTCCTTCCCCACATGCCTGTCCCACCCAATGAAGTGTGCCCCTTCTCTGCTCAATAGTCTCTCGGCTGCCCCACTTCCCTTCCAGGGCTTCAACAATAGGCCGGACTGAAAGTCTCAGAG
The DNA here is from genome assembly GCA_032191745.1 of Picea mariana. Classification (NCBI taxonomy): domain Eukaryota; kingdom Viridiplantae; phylum Streptophyta; class Pinopsida; order Pinales; family Pinaceae; genus Picea; species Picea mariana. The sequence goes on from JASDQU010271031.1 coordinate 13,187, forward strand.
CGGTGTAGCTGCAGTTTAGCACCCTTGGAATTAATCCCCAACAATTCACTCGCTCAGATAATTGCTCATGGGCCTGACAACCAGCTTCTCTAATCCTGCTCCAAGATAACTAGGTACACCAACCAAAAAGCGCTATGGGAACAGACTCTGGAATGGTGAAATGGTTGTCTCAAGGATAACTAAATGCATGAGTGAAAATGGTCATCGATTCATTGATTGGATAACTGAGTGTGTAAAGGAATCACTGTGAACTCTTCGTGAAAAGTAATGGTGAGAATGATGGTCAGGCTCTGGTCTGAAATCCCATGGAAAAATCCCCCAAATGAGCTAAGTCCCCCCATGATATGAATGCATGTCCCCAACTTGACACTTGTCATATCAGAAGTTACTTTGGTCCACTTGTACCCAACTTTAGAACTTAGGATAAAATAATTATCCATACTTTATGCTTTAGGAAATATTAATATAATATTCCCTTGACTTTTGGCCCTCCCTTTCCCTAACTGGTGAAGTTTAGTCCCCCATCTCTTTTATCGTGGTCGGTCTACACGCAGCGATGTATTTTATATTAGTCATGAGTCATGTACAAAGTAGGCACATTGGCCCTTGACATCTAGGTGTTCCGGCCTAATACCAAAACATAAGCATCCTATCTTATAATAACGGGCTCACTAGCCTATAACACATACCATATACACGAGGCTCGTTGTCCTCCATACTACGCACACCTTGGTTACTGCCTGCGGTATCCTAAAATGTGCATATTACATCATTTTACTGTGGAGTTCATGCATGCACTATGCCACATGACTTGCATTACCAAATGAAGTCAAAACAACTCACTAGCTTAAGCATATTTATATTACATTTACAATTGGGTTCAGTCGAGGGATATTACAATCCCCTCCCCTTATTTAAGCACTATCCTTAGTGCATCATACACCCATATATAACAGAGTTTTTAAAAATCTTCAAAAATATGCGAGTATTATGTCTTCATTGCATTTTCATGCTCCCAAGTAGCATCCTCAGGACTGTACCAAGTCCATTGAACCTTTACAAGCCCTATGGCTTGGTTCCAGAGCTGCTTGACTTTCCGGTCCAAAATGTGCACCAGATGCACTTGAAAAGTGCCTTCTTGCTCCACCTGAATCACATTCCAATCAATAACATGATTATCATCGGGTATATATTTCTTTAGAAATGATACCTGGAAGACATTATGAACAGACATATATGCAGGCAATGCAGTCATATAAGAAACTAGACCAATCCTCTCCAGGATTTCAAAAGGCCCACAAAATCTAGCTGCCAACTTGGCGCAGCTTCCCAGCTTCAGGGAACTCCTGTTAGCTTTCACTTTTAGGAAAACATGATCACCCACTTTGAATTCTCTGTGGTTTATGTTCTTATCGGAATAAATTTTCTATCTTTCTTGGGCAGCTTTTAAATTCTGCTTAATTTTTGTCATCTGGTCCTCCATATCCCTAAGCAACTCTGGCCCAACTACTATCCTATCAGCTGGATTATCCCAACTCACTAGAGTATTTCACTTTCTTCCATAAAGTGATTCAAATGGGCTCATCTTCAATGATGCATGATACCCATTGTTGTACGCGAATTCTACCAAGTGTAGGTAGTCTTCCCATTTCGATGGTTTTTCCATCACATACATTCTCAATATATCTTCTATCATCCTGTTCACCCTTTCTGTCTGTCCACCAGACTCACGATGATAAGATGTACTAAAGTTCATATTTGTTCTGAATCCTTTGAACAATCCTTTCCATAAATTCGAGGTGAATTTTGTGTCTCTGTTGGACACAATTATTTTAGGAATCTCGTGCAATCTTGCCACTTCCTTCATGAAAATATCAACAACCTTTGTTGTCTTGTGTGTAGTTTTCAGTGGAATAAAATGAGCATATTTCATAATCTTTTCCACCACCACCATGATCGAATCATGGAGCTTGCCTATTCTAGGCAATCCCGTAATAAAATCCATTGTCACCACTTCCCACTTCCATTCGGGAATGGTTAAAGGTTGCAGCAACCTTGCTGGGTGCCTATTCTCATCTTTCACTTTCTGGCATTCCATACATATAGTGATGTACTCGGTGATCTCTTTCTTTA
>JASDQU010271035.1:2887-15319 GCA_032191745.1 Picea mariana
CACTTATTTTCATGTCTACGATTCCATTTGACAATTTCTTTATCATCTGTTTTAGGTCTTCTATGTCTCCACTTCCCTTTTTGGGACCTTGTTCAGTTTGTTTCCATGGGGGTCTAGTCAACAAGAGTCCTCTCCTGGGTGGAGGTTGAGCTTCCTTCTTAACTAGTGAGACATGGCCCTCTTTAAATCCCTTCATTTGGAATTCAACTGTTTTGGCTTCCTCAAAATTTTCAGCTAGGGTATGCTTGGCAACCCTTTTTACAAACATGGAAATAGAAGCAGGGAGAGAATTAGCATATACCTCAATTTTCAACTTTTGAGTGGGTTTATGTTTGGGTTGAAATTGTTCAAGATAGTGGTAAATCATTCATTGAATACTTTAACCTTTTCTTTTGAAATAATGGTGGCAGCAAACAATTCAACCATTAAATCTCCTGTAGTGGTTTCTTCTGTAAATTTGTCTAAAAAATCTTTTTGAAACTTCGTCTAACTAGTTATGGACCCTACAGGCAGGTTAAAATACCATGTGGAGGATGAATTCTCAAAGGTATAGGGGAAAATCCTACATACTAGGTACTCATGTTGGACATTCATCAGTCTAATATCTAGTATGAACTTTTTAATATGGTCTTCAACAAATCCTCAGGTTTTAGGGTCAAATTTGGGGAGTAAATTTTCTGGATGTTGAGGGAGGTTATGTACCCATCTTGAGATTGCCAGAGCATCTTTGGCCAACCAAGGTTGATTATTTTGAGGTGGGTTTTCCCTTTATTCATTATTATCATTGTTATCCTCCATGTCATCTAATTCTGAAGCTGAGCGATCCGATTTAAACCCTTCCTCGTTAGATTCAAAATCGTTGGGCTCAGAGTAGTTACCAGCTGGTTTTTTGGGGATCATATTAAGGGGATGTTAGATCTCGGTGAGGGAGAAATATATTGGGTCTTCTACTGTTTGAATAAAAACCTAGTTGGGGGTGTTGACCACTGGTAATTTTACATGTTTTCTACTAGGAAGTAATGGAGCTAAGGGTAATGATCCAATTTGTCGGGCGTAAGGTCTTGTGATTCTTCTGAACTAGTTCAACTCCTCATGGGGCAAAGCGTAAGGTATTTCAGGGAATAGATGTTCTTCCTCTTTCTGGGGTGAGTTAATAGTTTCAGGAGTACTCAATATACATGGGTTGTCTTGATAATGACTAGCCATGCATGTGGTCCGTTTTAAATCTATATGTTATGCCGAATATTATATCAGAAATATTTTTAGCCATTCATTCACATGCCCTCCTTCTAGCGCCAATTCTGTTGAGGGGTCCTAAATCCCTTTAACTCAAAAGCAGGAACCAAACTTGCCACGGAGGCCCAATTAGACTCTGCAATGTTTGATGGTGGAATGGTTCTCCAGATCCTTTGATCTGACTAATTTATAGATGGGATTTACATAGTGATTGACATGATATGTTCTTATGAAATTTCCCCCTTCAATTTAAACATTCTCTTTTTGTATTTTATTTTATTAGATGGTTCTGATAAAAATATGTGTGTTGGTATAAACTAGCTGGTAAAGAGGGGGGTTATTAACTACTGAATAAGGATGATCTTGGGATAACCCTTGTGCTCAAGCATACAGACAAATATATTAGCACTTGTGACAAGCCTAGTACTAATACATTAACTTGTTGGTATTTCAATTATTGACTAAGTTACAATTAATCATAAGAAAACATACATGAAATAAAATGATGGAAAGAAAAATAGTTTCCTTAGCTCTAGCATTAATCACACATTAACACAACAATTTGATTTCATCATTAGAGACAATAACTAAAAAAATATTGAAACAACTAACTAACCAATAGATTTAAAATCTCTTACTCGTTACAACATCCATTAATGAAATAAAGTTGGAAGTAATTCCTCCTGAAATCCAATCACACAACGCCTTTGATGAAAAACAATAAATTTTCTCCAGCCCCAAACAAGACTTCTCAATTAAGGTAGTTCATAAATAGTTCTTTATAATTCCAAAAATGAGGGTCTTTTCCAAAACCATCAACCTTTGCTAAAAGGTCAATTCTCTTATTTATAATGAATCATTAAATAAAAATAACTATTACAAGTGAAAGCTAAGTAAAACAAAATATCGCCACATGGCGCTTTCATCTCTCTGTTCTCTAAGAATCATCAAATGGTTTTACTGAAGTGGATGATTCTTCTGATACTCTGACCACTTGACGAAGAGTTCCTCGCATGTGTTGGAATACGAGAACCTATGCTGGTCCATTGGGGATGAAAGAATATGTTTCACTTCTACTACCTATGCTTTGTACTTGACTATTTTAACACTTAATCGCTGCAGAAATGCTCAAGCCTTAATCAGATGCTCCATGAACTATTGTAGTTGACCTAGTGCTATGCTCGCCACCTTTTCTATATCTATTGTTCATGTCGAGTCTTGTTCTGCATGTTTCTTAACTATGTCATGCAAGTCGACAAAGTCTTCAGGTGGGATGAATTCTGGGAGTTTGATGTCTTTCATCTCCCGATTAATCTTTTCCCAACTGTTTTCGCACTTGGCCAACTTCTCCTAAATCTCCCGCTGAGGTTCCTGAGCCATTTTTACCCAATATTTGGCTACTTTCCTGATGCTATATATGTTGTTGTCCCTCAAAACCCGAATTTTATGCTCTTCAACATCTTGGCCCTTTTGAACCGTGCTGATGTAATCAATCCTTTCTACGGCTTGATGAGCCTTCTCATACCACCTCTCCACATCCTTGCAGGTCGCTAGCACCATAAGGGTGTCTTCTTGGAAGTTGTCTATACCTACAGTGAAAAGGTGTTGTTCATTCATGAATTTGGCATAAGCGTCTTGAAACTCACTTCTCAAAAGCATCATGGCCTATGTGGAGTCCTGATAGTATTTTTCCAAATGGCACAGATGCTCCAATTCCTTAAGTGTAGTGGCCAACTCCTTTTCATCCCTTCTTTATCTATCCAATGTGGCATCCATAATTGTCATTCATGCACCGATAAGTTCGGGTGTCTTGGCATGTTCAATGATGAGCAACATCTCCTCTGTCACGATGAGAATCGAGTTATCTAGTGTGATCCTTCTCTTCTTAGTATTCCTCTTCATGATGGATTTTCTTTTTCTGTCATAGGTGATCGATTGTATGTTAGAAACCTCATCTACAGGTTCAAGGATTTGTTGTTCTCTCCAGGTTAGAGTATTCCCCAGGTTCTCAGTTGTATGTATCTATTCCAATATTGGTTCTTGGAATACTTTTATATGTCTCGATCGCTTGATCTCCATTTGTTATGCTTTGACTGGTGAGGCCTCAGCCGAAATTGAAGAGTCATGGATAGGTCCGGTACTTACTTGGTAATCGGTTGTCGATGTACCGATTTCTTGTTGTGGAACTTCCTCTTTCTAACCTCTCGATCCTAGCTCATCCCTCGATATATCCATTGGGGTTCCTAGAAAGTTGAGTAGATCAATGTCTAAGGTACTTTTGACCTCATGGTCACTCTATGGAAGGCTTTGAATTGGAGCATCGGGACTTGGGGTAGATGCTCTCTCAGTTTCGTTTTCCTTTGTAATATGCACTAAAGTCACAAAGGACACCTCTGAACTCTCCTCCTCATCATAGATGGTTATTAAGTAGAATACGGGGTTTGGTACACTTGTCTTACCGGGTGTCTTTTCTATCTGAGGATGGGTTAAATTCCCCCTGGTGATCTAATATGTGGTGGTGGAACTTTAGGGTTTTCTAGCCCAGTGATTTCTTCAAGTTGTATTGGATCTAGGCCACTTGGCTCTCCTTTAATTTAGATTGGGTCATCAATGAGAATCCTCAACATATCTAAAATATTAGGGTCATTTTTCAACTGATCAATGATTCTCTATGCCCATTCTATCATGATAAATCCTCTTCTTTGTGCCTCTGTAGTCTCTGCCACTCTGAACTCTTCCTAAACTTGAAGGGCCTCTTGAGTCGAATGATCTATTGTTTCCACTTGTTCCTCCATGCTCATGGCCTTGAACCTGGTCATGTTTGGGTTGACCATCATCTATACTACCTCCTCCCAGTACTGAGTGCACTCTGTGAAAATTTCATCCTCAAATGTATCATGCGTGTATGGTCAATAAGATGATACCTATGAAGCATGTTGGATGACCAGGCCTTTAGGGTCGTGCTTGCGGAATCGGCATGTCCAGAGCCTGAATTCAAGTTAGCTTAGCCCTTATTGTTTGTCTTGAGTAGTGTCCTTTACCAAATAAAACCCCACATGGAAACCGTAGGGTATGAAAGCCTACTTCTTGTCCTTGACTAGTGTGGCATTATAGCCTTGCAGGATAGTCTGAAAGTAGATTTCTCCCACAATGTGCCGGTCTGGCATGTGATCGGGTAGTAGATGTGGCACTCCAGTGGCCCCGAACACCCTGATATAGGTTGAGATTTCATCCAAATACTAGTGGCCTACCTTCGCTACCATTTTCTTGGTTGGTGTAGATAGTCTGGGGAATTTTGTTTTAAACACAATAAAATGAATACAAGTGATGAATTCATCGCAAATGAGTGCATAGGATTTTTTATACCTGTTCTCCCATAGTATGTTGAAATAAACATGGAAAGGGAGCTCCACAACATGCCAGCTCAAATTCATGCCGACAAAGACATTTCTCGCACAGATAACATCGAGTAAGTATGAGGCCATGTGGAAAGTAGGTGCTTCCCCTTCTTTCGACATCTAATCCTACTATACACAAATGCTCAATTGTTTGGAGATTATCGCTCCCAAGTTGAGGCTGCTTCTGGAGATTTCCATTGTGTATTCCAATGGAATCCATGCTTTCGAAAAATTGGAGTAGTCCTTCTCTCCATATAGTCGGTAGATGAGATCCATCAAATATATGTATGGCTCCCTCAAGTTAACTATCCCATACCAACCATTTCTCTGGTTGGTAAACTTCTTTTCCTCCTTCCACCATGAGGCCATCAATTGGTTGGTGTCGTGGGAGTCTATGTTTAGCCGCTCCTATTGGTCTCTAAGTTTGTAGTACTTCTACACTTTTGTCGAGAGGAAAACTCTGACACACCCGCCATTCTCATCGTTGATCAAGCACTTCTACATCTCTGTATGGTCGATTAGCCACTTCAAAACGTCTATGCAAGGGAAAACTAGGGTTTTGCTAGCTACCATGTGAAAATACGACTGTCATATATTTGGGAACACCTGGTCATCGAATGCCCTTACATCCAGGTTGTTGTTTGGGATACACTACGGGTACTCCTCCCCACGGATTCTGTTGAAAATGTCGCCCCACTGTGGGAGAATTACTTTGGATTCGATGCTTGCTTATGTATCACCAAAGACCGAAGGTTGGACAAAGGCTTTCTTTGTTGAGGTTTTTATGACCGGCTCTACCCTGGGAGTGTACTCCAACTGCCTCGTAGTACTAGGAGAAGAGCCTTCACCTGTTTCTTCTTCCTTTTACTTGGGTTCTCTCGATGAGCATCTGGTGGTTGGATTTATTGGAGGCATTTTTTCTATAGCTTAGAAAATAGTTAGAGATTGTGCAAGAAATAAGATGTATATATATAGAAAATCATGACCGTCGAATTGAAAATTTTTAACACATACCTTTGCTTCTTACTTAACCTGGTATTGATAATCTAAGAATCAACACAATCTCGAAACACTTTCTTTTATTTTTCAGATGCTCTGGAATTCAAACTTGTGCACATAATGAAAATTTTCAAATCCATTCTAGAGATTTAAATAGGATGAACTTACCTTGTCACATCAACCATTCAATTTGGGTTATGAGTGTAGTTCTATTAAATTTGTCTCCATATATTCAAAGATGTTTTAAAATTAAATTCGATCATGGGTTGACGGTATGGGCGTAGGTTTTAATGTGGTCTATCGACGATTTAAAATTTTTGTTGTTTGATTGGCGCATGAGGTAGCAACAAACATGGGATGAAGCATTAACTGGTCTATTAAATGTCAAAATCTGATCGTATATTGTGTCAAAAACATCCCATTGTTTCGCTAGTCCAGCTAGTGAGTCGGGGGTCAGAGTTCTTCTTCGAACACTTTTCGTTGATATCTTCTTGCAAAAGATCCGACGCTAATTGATCTTGTCGTACATAGATGACTTGGAAAAGCTTACTTGGAGGCATGACTAAGACACGGGAAACCTTAATATGACTTGGGACAAAACCAGGCCGTGCGACACCCATATGCGGCAAAGACACATGACACTCGATACTAGCATCTTCAGTTACTCGAGTCAATCATAATCGAGACTTCCTTAAGCTATATGTTCTAAACCCAATCCTATCTCCCTAGTGCTGAAAAGTATCAAGGATCAGTGATTGGCGATAAACCTACCCAAGTGTTCCCAGATCAAATCTCTCAAAAAAGTCCTAATGCCGAAAGTGTATTGGGGATCGACGATCGATGATTTCTTTATTGCAGAAAAAATTGATTGTTTTAATCGTTTTTAGATTTTCCCCGACCCCGAGCAAGCTCATCAGTCATCAACTATTGGTGGTTTCTTTATGGATTTTTTCAATGTCTATCCTTGTCGTGATTTTTCAACGTTGATGGGGATCATCTATCTCTTGAAAATTTGTGGTGAATAAATAACACAAACCAACTCCACTTTCTGCTGATGTCGATGGGGCATCGATGATCCACGATTAGTGTGACTATGTGGCCACTTTACCTTCTTTCATTTTTCCAACACCGAACACCAACGCATCAGTCGCAATGTTAACTGTAGATTCCTAGTTTAAATGTCAAGTTATTTTAGACACGAGGTTTCATTTAAGAAGTTCAAACAAACATGACTTGATTGATAAGAGTCATGAAAACAAAAACAAAATAAACCATCCCTCAAAGTGAACTCAAATTAGAAAATAAAAGAAAACAAGTGGTAGCCAAAAAGTGATAAAATTTCATAAGGTTTTTAGGGTGTGTTGAGTGCTCAACACATACCTCAACCAAAGGCCCTCAAACATGAGCCAATACTAAACTTTAGTAGATCTTCCTCAGATCAACTCTACAATAATCCCTAAACTTCCAAGAGGGAATCCAACAGATTTACAAGGAAACACCTCAACCAGATTCATAGATTCAACACTAGAAATATGAAAACTATACCTTTTTCTTCTTGTAATGTTCTATTATCATGATTTTTCTTTCACGATTCTGCTGTCGTGAATCTATTGCCACGATTTTTCTGCTGCAATTTTTCTGCCACTCTTTTTCTGCCACACTTTTCCTCCTGCGATTTTTCCTGCCACACTTTTTATGCTGCATTTTTCCTACCGCAATTTTCCTACCAGGATTTTTCTACTGCACTTTTCCTACCGCACGTTTCCTACCTCACTTTTTCTTCTGTTATTTTTCTTCCCCTCTTTTACTGCCACACTTGTTTCTCTATCAATAATACCTACCCAAACAACCTTTCACACAATAGATATTCAATGATATTCAATAGGTGCTAATGGGAGAGCCTTTCTCTCTCATTTATACTTCCATGTAGCTTCCTCAAAGGGTTACCTTCTAACCAACTTAACCAAATTTCCTTATTTTAGGGATAACCCACTTCTAACTACTTGTCCACCTCTAACTCACTTTTCTAGAAATAGTAAATTCTCCACTTGTAGTTGCAACTAATGTTTTTTGAACTATTTTCTTATTCCAACAACTTAAACCATGACTAACTCATAGTTTCACCCACTTGACTAGTCAACTTCTTCTAGGAGCTTCTGGAATTAGTTTGACTTCCTTGACCTTCTAGATAACTCATGAGGGTTCTCCAACTTCACTAGGCCATAACTCTCTAACTGTGAGGAGTTATGTGATGTTCTGCATATCACCAGAAATGTCATGACATGTACTATCCTCAAGAATAGTCTTACCTGAAAATATATGAAACTTCATACCATTATACGTCAATCAAAATGAAGTCCCTTAATCATACTATTGGGGTTACTGCAATTTTCTATCGGACTTGCTTCAAGGGTTGAAATCAATGAAAACCATCCCAATTAATCAACATTTAGATATCATTAAGGTGATCGATCCCGAAAAACCTTCATTTAGTCCCTCAAAATGGCCTCGGAAGTTTAGGAACTGAAAAACCGCTAAAAATAGTAAGTTTCCAGAAAAATATTTTGAGCCAGATGGTATAGGTGGGTGGACTCCAATATCCACCTAGATCAATCCTCCCTCCTTAGGAAGAAATGGTATCCATTACGTTAAGTGCCCCAGGGAGAGGGAAAAGCATTTTCTAAATCTTCTTCTTGATGAGTTGCTTTCCTTGTTTCATATGTTGCATTTCTTAGCTTGTTGAAGGCTGTCACGAACCTATGGCTAGAAGGGTTGGACCTTTTGAAGAAACACCTAGTGATGAGATGTACATAAAATCCATTTTAGTTTAGATATATCTGTGTAGAGCCCCATGGTATTTTAGAACCAAATGTTTCTCCTAGTATTTGATACCCAACTTGGTGCGTAAGTTATGGAAGGTATTGGTGAGCTCTAACACTGCTTGGCCCCTCTATTGCCGCAGTGTGATCCATCTTATGTACTGGTCGTCATAGTTTCCAATAGGGTAATATTTTTCCTTAACCACATCCACAAAAAATCCCAAGTGCGCTCGGCCCCATATATTCCAGAATCCTTTGTGGATATTTTCTCCTAGTAAGCTTCCCACCAATGTTTAACATGGGGGAGTTTAAGGAGTGTGAAGGTGATCTTTTCCCTATCGGAAAAATTTTGAACATAAAAATAACCTTCTAGAAGATTTAACAATTTTTCTAAGTCATCTTCATCTATATGTCCTTCAAATACGAGAATATCAAAATTATCTTGTACCTTGAAAGGTGAGGTGCCTCTGTGGAAAAAATTGTAACTTATCGACAAGCATTGAAGGATGTGGAAAAAATTCTCCATCATTTCATCCCTTTGTCATGTGAGAGATTTCTCAAGCAACATATTATTAGAATCATCTGCTATGTTGTTTTTCTTTTCTTCTTCCATGGAGGGTTTATTGTCCATGCGAGATTGATTTTCCTCAAGAGAGACAAGATTGAGACCCAACTTTCTATAATCGTACCTTGTTGGGGACATGCACTAAAAAACGATCAAGATCAGCCTCCTCTGATACCACTGATCCAAATTATTTTCGGCACAAAATGAGAGAAGAGATATAACAAAAAAATATATAGAGATATTACAAGATATATAATAACATAACAGAGATATATCAGATATATAACAAGAGGCACAAATATACAATAATACACAATTTCTATTAATGAGTGAAATGTACAAAACTATATAAATACATAGTGGAAGACTCACTAGAATGGTGGCAACTTATCTCTGAGAACATATGTGATAGATACTCAAATTCACAATAATATGAATTTACAATGAGGCTCCAAAGGACTTTTTATCATAAATAAATCCAAAACACTGACCCCAGAAGATGAAAAGCCTATAGTTTTGTGGACCCCGTTTTGGGTAGTTTGGTGTATCAACTTCTCGGGGGAGAAACTTTGGCATACGATCTCTTTTTCGGGTGCATGATAGCTAGTTGGAAAGGTATCATAGAGGAGATTAATTTTGGGGGCTCAATCAGAGACATTGGCGATCATTAAGGTGCTTTATCCTGAAAAATATTCATTTAGTCCCTCAAAATGGCCCCAGAAGTTTAGGAACTGAAAAATTGCTAAAAATAGTAAGTTTCCAGAAACATTATTTGAGCTAGTTGGAATAGGTGGGTGGCTAGTGATATACACCTAGATAAATCCTCCCTTCTTAGGAAGAAATGGTCTCCATTGCATTGAGTGACTAGGGGAGAGGGAAAAGCATTTATTGAATCTGCTTCTTGATGACCTACTTGCCTTACTATAGAATTTGCTTTTCTTATCTTGTTGAAGGCTGAAACGAACTTGTGGATGGAAGGGTTGGACATTTTGAACCTGTATAGATACATGATATGAATGTTTTCATAAGGAACCCTAGCTCTTTTCTTCAATATTATTGACCTGCTTCTACTGGACAAAAGGTGCTTGAATTAAGGCTGCAGTAATTGCGATGTTCTTATGTTCAACTTTTGAACAGACTATGAAGAATATGGATTTTGTAGTATGAGATACTAACTTGCCACACATTTCAGGTGGGACAGTAGTTGGAACTACCTCTATTATCCTGTAGAGATGACCCCCCAGAGTAATAATGACACCATGGTGTCAAGACTCATAAATACCATGGCACTTACACGTATATGTCTGGCCCAAAAGAAAATAACACAAATCCAGTGGGGAAACATCACATAATAACGAAACCTTGAAGGTCTATATGCTGTATGAAAATAAACACTATTGGTTGACACAAAGATCTCATCCTCGGTGAAGCCACCCGCTGTTGTATGGCTGCGGGTGTGGTGTTGTTGAAAATCCCAACTGTTTGATGACCTCTGCTGAGATGAGGTTCTTATGGATTTCGCTATCAACAATGAAATGCAACGGGGTCCCCTTCACCTAGATATGTAAATGGAAGAGGATCTCCCCCTCTTAAGGATCCACTGGTTCTTTTTCTTGAATTGTTGCGATCGTGACAATAGCAATGGGGTCTACATCGATGATGTGTATTCTCCCATTATTTTCTGAATCATACTCCAAATTAGGGTTTGTCTCCTTGTCTTTGATCTCAACCACTAATTACTATTTTGAGTGACATTCATTAGTGTTGTGCCAGGGGCGTTTTTGGAAATCACACTACTTTCTAGTGTCCTCTGTTTTTCCGTAACCCTTATTTTCCCATGGTTTTGAATGATGTTTGGAAGACTGTTTGTTAGGGACATATTTATCATACTTTGGTTGTTGCAGATTTGCAGACCCAAAATCCCGTTTATTTTGTTTCTTAAATTTCTACTCAATTTTAACAACATATTGATAAGAAACACCCAGTGATGAGATGTTCAGAAAATCCATTTCAGTTTGGATGTATCTATGTAGAGCCCCACGGTATTTTAGAACCCAATATCACTCGGAGCCTTTGATACCTAGCTTGGTGCACAAGGTATGGAAGGTATTGGTGAGCTCTGGCACTGCTTGGCCCCTTTCTTGTCGTAGTGTGGTCCATATCATGTACTGGTCATCATAGTTTCCAACAGGGTAATATTGTTCCTTGACCTCATCCACAAAACAATACCAAGTGGGCTCAGCCCCATATATTCCAGACTCCTCTAAGGATGTAACACACCCGACCCATAAATACCCTTTCTAGGGAGGGGGAATCAAATTATTTCTTTTTCAAATCATCTCATATTATCCCTTCGAGGTCTTCATCCTCTTCTTCTCATCTGTAGCTTTCTAACGAATGGTACTGGCTCAAAATCCGATCTCTGGTTTGCAAGATACGGCCTCCTAAAGTTATCCGAGAGTTATTAGTTTGGGTCCTCGGTGTTCGACGTTGAATGCCCCATTTCTTACTGCATGCATACTCCCCAAAGTCCCAAAATATCTCCACGTGGCCTTCGCCATTCGACGATCGACACTTTATGTTGAACGTCCCTTTTTTGGTGTTCAATGTTCTACATTTTCAGCATTCGACGATCGGTGATCGACATTGAACTTTTCAACATTCGTCGATCAAAGATCTACGTTGAACGTTTCAGTGTTCAAAAATCGATGATTGACGATGAATTATTCATAATTTGACAATCAATGATCGATGATGAACTTTTAGGCATTCGTCAATCGACGATTGATATTGATCATCCCTCTATTATAACATGCCCTAAATATTCCAAACTCTCGAAGTCCTAGACTCCCACAGTCCCGGTCGCATCACCAACCACGTTGGCTAGGCGGGCATGAACCAGAGGCTGACACACAACGACGGATAGGGGTGACACATGTCCTCTCTAGGGGTGACACGTGTCATTCTCTAATTGGAATAAGGGGTCTCTAAATCTTCCATATCTCAGTGAAATGTGGCACCTTAGGTGCGGGTCCACGTCACCCTGGATGACGTCAATGAGACATGTTAGCCCCCAACATACAACCTTATAACTTCTTTCAAATATCATGGTTGGGATATGTCCACATATATCCATAGATCCACGGCTCTCGTTACTTTGCAACTTTGGGATTCATATCTTACCGACTCCTCACATCGTGAATCCCCCGAAGAGTCAAGTCTCCAAACTCTCTAATATAGTGGCACATGTCCTCCTCCTATCAACGATTGAGATTCACTTCGTTGTTAGTGACCTCATAGGTTTTCACACTATGAATACTCTTAGCCAAGTTCTTCCGAAGTGCTAAGTCTCTGGACTTTAGGATCTCCTACCACATGGCCTATCATCCAAAAGCTCTAGTCCAACGGATGAATT
>JASDQU010271037.1:4462-15210 GCA_032191745.1 Picea mariana
GAGAATTAAGATAGATCTTGATGTAGGGTGTATGCCCTTATATTCCTCTAAGGGTTTAGAAAAATTAACCTTTAAACCAAGAAGAAACAACACAATTGTAGAATTTCCTTACCTAGTGTTGAGGAAAAGATATGAAATGATCTTACTCAAGCATTTTCAGATCTTGCTTGGCTAAGGAAAGATACACGGGAATATCACCCTATGTTTATAGCCTCAAAAATTGTTTCCTAATCCACAAGTATTGGTTACAAGGGCTTAGGCTGATTTTTTTTATAAATAAAATATTGCTGTAAAATTTAATATTTTATATAATTTTATTAATATAACAGATGCAATAGTAAATGTGGAGACAAAAGAAAAAATACCAAGTCAATATTTAACACAGATGAGACATAATAACAATCGCTTATTTCATTCCAATAAATCAAAAGAATCATTCTCTTTACAAAAATCCCCGAGGAACTTTGGACCAAAGTCAAAATTAGATGTCCCTAATGGAAACCATACAAAAGGACTTCTGACAGAAAGTAAAAAACTGAACTTTAAAATTTGGATCACCTTGCCACAGATTGTTTCGCACTCGACTCTACACAATATCCTTTATCAGTCATGAAATTTAATTCATAAACAGACAAGTCTACACAAACTATCAAAGATAGATCAACACCTCTAGATAACAAGTGTATGAATGATGTAATTCAACCTTGAATATTGTTGTCTACAATAAGACCTTGTTGTCATAAAAGAGAATTAGGATTTCAATGAATTAAAGAACGAATGAAAACTGAACTATCTCAATAAAACTCAAGAGCAAACCTTAGTATGCTTTCTCCTTCTATTCTCCTCTTGTTCCTCCTTCTCTTTTTGCCTTTAAGCAATCAAAATTAGTTGAAGTAGTTAAACTACCTATTTTAGTTAAGTTAACTAAAGCTTAACTAACTTTTAGTTTAGAGGAGGAATTGATATAATAATAATGATAAGGGTCTTTAATAAATAATAACTAGTAGGTGGGACCCCTTGGGACTCCCTTTAGTTTCTTAACAAAAATAAACACAACTAGTCAATCAATCAAACACATCCTTCTTTGTGGCTCCCATGATCATTCTCATAATTTGAAAATTAATATCAATGATATTTTAAACCATATCCAAAAAATATAATATCCAAAATATCAAAAAATAGTGTGATATCCAAAAACTTCAGCAGTCAACTGTTCTCAACAATCAATAAATAAATGCACTCAAAAACCATATTTTCCACTTTGGGAGGAAATTTTCCCTTTCTTGCTACTATCTCCCTTTTATTTCTTTGAGTTAGCCTTAGGCTATGTGGAGCTTTTAGGCCTGATCTCACTGATAACATGAGAGCAATCATTTCTCAAGTGCATGCGAGATGAAACAGATTTGGAAGAATCACTTGAGGGAGAGGAGGGGGCAACAACAACTTTTCCTTTATCATCTTCATGGTGGGATTCGATTTTGAGTCTCTTTCTTGTGTGGGAAGAATATAAAGTTGAGTGTGTAGGGGAAACTTGGACAATTGGGTTAACCGTTGGAGGAGGAGCAGGTAGAGACAAATTGGGCCAGCCATGATGTTGGGAAGTGTTGGGTGGACAATCTCTTTACATCCATCATTTTTAGGGACTTCGGGTTGTAATGAGACATGATGGGGAACTGGGATACCAGGGAGATGTTGGGGTTGGAAGGGAGGCCTTTCTGGCCTAGGTTGGACTACCCCTTGTCCAATCCAGTTGAAAAATCTAGCTTGGAAGAGTTGGTTTAATTCTTGCGAATCTACATCAAAATGTATTGAAAACCTTGGCCGTCTAGGGCCTCTGTTCCAATTTCCTCTTCTCCTGTTATTTCGACCATGGATTCCTCTATTGAATAAGCTCATTCCTGTATGAAACGTTTATTAGCAACTAGCTTCTTAAACAAGCCATACATGACATATCTTTAAATATGAAACAAATTTTGGCTCAACAACACATCATACTCATGCAATCCAATCCATAAAAATCGTTTAATACTTGTCAATGAGCAGGGGGTGATTAAGGGTTATGGGATATCTGAGGGGTTGTATTGCGCGAAAAGTGATAAAATGAAAGGGAGTAGATCATGATTACTACTCAACAAGTCATTAAACAATCAACTGTAGTGTAATAACAAAACATATCAACTATAACTCATCTCTGTGTCATCCTTCAATTTCTATAATACAGATTTTTCATTTAATTATAATTTAATTTTAAGAACAAGGCGTGCAAAGTGAATCTGGGAATGTGAGGGAATTTGTAATGTGCAAAAAAGTGAGAAAATGGTAGGGAAGTTAATGGATATTGTTCATAAAACAAATTAATTAATAACTATGTATTAAAATCAATCCAAAAAATACCAACAATTACTGTGTATCAAATTGTTCGATGTTCCAACATTTAAACTTCCCAAAATTTCTTAATTCAGAACAGTCTGTGCAATCATACTCATAATCGAAACAACTTTCCATTTCAAGAGTCCTATTAAGAAAACAATGATCTTTTATTTCTTTTCCTTCCTTTTAAAAAAAAAGAAAAACACACAACAATATGTTCAATCTCTATCCCATAATGCATCACTATAATAGTAAACATCCACTGTCCACCAATTTACAATCGTTTCCCAAATAAAATATGAACAAGTCCCTTTTTAAAATACGAACAAACTTCCACAATATGCCCAATTACACACAATCATCATCCTATCAATCAACACGGTGTTGCAACGAAAACACAGTCAACATAAAACCCGAGCCTTATCACTGTCGATGTAACCATTTATAATATGCATGATGATCCAATAATATAAATGAGGTGAACATAGCCAATTACACACAGGCACCATTTTCTCAAATATCCACAACCCTGATCAGGCCTAGAAAAACACACAGGTGTTTTTAATTGCAATTAAGACCACACTGTAAACACACAGTGAGTGAAATCATAACGAAAATAAAACATCCTTTGATTGTATATAATTTCCCGTTCCCATTGTAACTGTTCAACCAATTTTATCATAAAAAGATGAGACAAAGACTTGACGAGAAACCTCCATAACCATTCCACTAATAAACTCATATTTGAGCAACGAGAAGATGCCTGAAGGGAGCAAAGACAGTTGGAGATTAAAATCAAGCTCTGTCAAAAACAAACACAGTGGGAAAATCAAGAGCGCTCTGATCTTTTAACAATATCATAGAGAACTGGAGGTCTTCAGATATTTATCAACCACGAGAAAAAATACCCTTTGAAACAAACACAACAGTAAGTGACATAGTCTTCTTATTACTCCTAGTCTAGGCAATGGAATCAATAGTTAGCCACCAAGGAAAGCAACAATGGGTAGGGTAAAAGAAAGTGCACCTAGTGCGTTTTAAGCTTGCAGAGGAGAGGTGAAGTTAACTGAACAATGAAATTTATTCAAAGAACACAAAGATATAACCTCGTTGTCTACTTCCTTAAGAGCCGAACAACTTGACAACAATACTAGTGAGGTCGCATACGTCAAGGTATAACTTATATCACCCCACAACCATACAATATATATTAACGTTATGACCACCCTAAGACTGGATCTTGGGATACTTTGGTGAAATGACAATGAGAATGAGCCCACAACCATGACTATGGGTTGAATAAATTACACAACAACCGAATGTGACTGGATAGGGTTACACTTATGACTATGAGGGAACAACTCACGATAATACACATAATGAAACCCTCCACCATTAATACAAAGAGATATATACCACATTCACTTATCATCCACATAGACCCATACGATATTAAACTGATCGAGCAACCAATCAATGCACAACTTAAACAAAGCCCAATTCTTTTGCTTGCAATCCAAAACAATTACAGTCATTACAGAGAGAAATATCACATATTTACACAGTTGAAATTCTTAGGAACACACAAACCCAAGCATTACTGAGCCATTATTTGTTCATACACAGAGCATAATTCATGGATGGAGTGAAAAAGAACCATACTTGTAACCAAAATCTTAAGAAGGGTGAGTTGGTTGAGCCTTTTCCAAGAGCCTGAAATGCAGAGCTTCACAACTAACAGACTGAAAATGCAACAAGGAACAATGCTAGGGTGACGACTGATAGGGGGAGTATGGAGTGGCGTGCATTTATTGCACGTCAATTCCATCTCATGGCGTATTCAATTCGAAGTACGATACAACCAAACATTCAACAATCCATTTAACTATGTATTCAATGTGCAAACAATTGAAATCTAGGACGATATCTCTCGTGTAATGCACCACCCAAACATTTACACGTTGACCCTTGCCAAGTTCCATTCCATAACATATATTGCAATGATATATGCGCCCAAATCAAATCTAATGAAAATCACATAGCCACTAACCAACCATATAATAGTTATGACTAACACTAACATTGCTTAACTTTTCCATTTGCAATATAACCTCTAACATAGCTCAAACATACATTCTTTTCCTTTAAGAATTTTTTCATAGGTTTTCTTCCTTTGTTTTGATTATGTTATCACTAACATATCTCTTGTATATATGTGGCTAGGTAGTCGATCACGATGATTTGTGACATGGTTAAATCATAGAAACTGTTAATACATGCCCATCATAACAAAAAAAATAAATCCTTGAATTGCAGAAACATCCCATAAAATGCATCATCCACCTGTTACTATGTCAAAAATGAAATCAAGTCTGCATTGCCAACCATGTAGGACTGTGTAAGCAACATCAAAACAACAACATAAAAATGTGTGATATGTCTATCTTTGAGCCTTCGGTCTACAAGGGGGTCCCACCTACTAGTATTGTATTATTAGCATAGTTTAAATAATAGGGCTTTAGCAATACTTTGCGGGTGGAATTCATCGTTGTGATTTTAATCGTCAACACCTCCTTCCATTAGGGGAATTTTGAGGTAAAAAAAGGGTATCAAAATAGAAAATGTACCACCAAAATCCACTTTATAAGAGTCAATCACAATTCAGAGGATGACATCATCCCCTAGGAGATGACTTGGCATTGGTTGAGTTAAAGATGGTGAGTTGTCACATTTTGAATTGTGCATGGAAATCTATAGTTAACCATGGTAATACTATGAGTACTTTTAAAACCAAAACATAAAGTACTCATAATAAATCTTCTTTCCCACTTTTTAATAAAATAATATTGTTGTCCTCTCATACTTTTTTGGAAAAAACAATACCTTTCCTTGCAAGAATGTTCCATTTTCCTTATTATAATTTGTTTTGTATTCCTCTTATTTCTTATTTGACTTATTATATGAAATGGTTTTTAAAAACAATTCAAATTCCAAACCGTGCTATCAAAGGCCGAGACGATTTGGTTTATTGTTCCTTTTTCGAGCCTTCATTTTTGAGCTTTGAGTGGGTTTGATAATAAGAGGAAGCCACAATTTGGCTTACTATTGATTCATTTGGCTTTGGGTGGGTTTGATAATAGGGAGGAAGCTTCGATTTGGTATACTATTGCATGTTCAAACTTCGGGAAGGTATGGTAACATGGAGGAAGCCGTTATTTTGGAAATGGATTCAAGGAATGACAACATAATACGACTAGCGAATGAATCACGCGTGCAGAGGTCCGAACGAGGAGTTAGAGTAGGCTTAAATATCAACTTATTGTGTTGAACAATGGGTTAGAGAAGGTAGTATGCAGTTGTTGGCCACTCTTTTGAGGGTTTTAATGGAGGAAATTTCTTGTTGTTTAGGAGAATAATCCACTCTCAAGAAGAAAATCACTGTAAGGTACCAGATCTATTATAATGGTGGAAAACATAAATACCGAAGAGAATAACAACAAAACAACACAATATATGAAACCACAACACCAAAGTAATACCTTTATTGATAGGAAACAATGTTCAATTTCCTCTTCAAGGGGGAAACCTCCAACAGAGCATTGCTCAATTACAATAATTCTCAAGACAAAAAATTCTCATGCCCTCAACTCCTATTTATACTAAATCTATATACCAAAAGAAAAATCTAGAGGAAGATCTTCTAGAAGCAAAAGCTTCTATTATGTATTCTAACATTTGACTTATTCTTCCTTATTACTAGGCCTTATTAATAATGGCATTTATTACATGGAAAATATATTATTCTACCTACGTGAGAGGTTAGGGAGGTTAGGTCCCTAACATTCCCTCCCCCTTAAAAACATCCTTGTCCTCAAGGATTGAGATGAGGAAATTGTTGCATAATGGTAGTTGGCTCCTAGGTGCCATCTGCTGGAGTTGTATCTTGCCAATGTACTAACACTTCCTTGATGGTGCGCTAACAGAGACGACGCTCATGCTGGTCCAAGAATAAATGCTTGTGGCTGCAACCAAATGGAGCCTTATTTATCCAATTCGGGAAGACTGGTTTGAGTTTGGCACTTAGTTCCAATCACCTTCTTTAAGAAGGAGACATGAAAAACAAGATGGAGCATAGAATGATTGGGAAAATCTAATTAATAGTCCACCTATCCAACATGATTGAGAGTTGTATAAGGACCATAAAATTTGGGAGCTAGTTTTTGACAATGGCCAACCTTGAGTGAAGTCTACTTATAAGGTTGCAGTTGAAGAAACACCTAGTCCCCTTCAACAAATTGACATTCTGAGCGATCTTGATCTGCTTGTCACTTCATGTGATTCTGATCCATGACCAAATTAACTTTAAGGGTATGAAGAATAGCCTCTCGGACTGTAAGAGTTTGGTCAACCACCTGGACCTTTAAGACACCGAGCATGTATGAGAGAACTAAAGGTGGATTTTTTCCATATACTTCTTCAAAAGGAGTCATGCAAGTATTGTATGGTAAGAAGTGTTGTACCACCATTCAACTAGGGGTAACCATTGAGCCCATTGATTTTTCCTATCAAATGCAAAACACCTCAAATATGTTTTCAAACACTTGCTGACAACTTCAGTTTTACCATCATTCTGGGGATGATAGGTTGTTTTGAGATGCAATTGGGTGCCTTGTAGCCTGAACAATTGTTTCCAAAAATTGTTGGTGAAAGTGGGATCTCAGTTAGAGACAATGGAATGAGGCATGTCATGAAGCTTGAAGATATGATCCATGAAAAGTTGAGCCATTGTGTATGCAGTGAATGGGTGTTAAAGAGAAAAAAAATAAGCATATTTTAAAAGACAATCAACGACCACCATGATGACAGATTTACTGTCCGATTTAGGTAAGACAACAATGAAATCCATAGAAATATCCCTCCAAATAGCGGGTGTAATTGGAAGCAGTTTTAGTGTGTCAGGGGTTTTGATTGTTTCTCCCTTGTTGCGTTGACATACATCATATTTCTCCACAAATTTTTGAACGTATTTCTTCATAGCATCCCAGAAAAAAAGAGTGTTTGACCATGTCATAGGTTTTGGTAAACCCAAAACTCCCAGTTGTGGGTGTAGCATGAAGCTAGGAAAGCACGTTGGATTTAAGTTACGATTGTTTTCTCAAGTATAAACAACCTTTGTAGTGAATCTCTTCATTGTGCTAAGAGTACTCTGGAGAAACTGGAGAATTGTATTGCAACTGTTGGATTAGACGCGATCGTTTGGAATCTTACAACTATTCCTTCCGAACAACTTGGTGCCAATATGGAACAATGAAGGATAGAGAAAAGAGGGACCCTTCATCTTCATATTTCCTTGAAATAGCGTCTACAACTACATTGTCTTTTCCTTTCTTGTAAATGAACTCATAATCATATCCAAATAGCTTTGTCACCCATTTTTGTTGCTCCGGGGATGAAATTCGTTGGTCCAAAAAATACTTGAGGCTCTGATGATTTGTCTTAATTTGGAAGCGTTTCCCTAATAGATAAGTGCTCCAAATATCCACAACATGCATAATGACCATTATTTCCTTTTCATAGATTGATTGTCCCAAATGGTTCTCCGACAATTATTTTCTAGTGAAGGGCAAAGGTTGGTCATCTTGCATAAGGATGACACCAATTCCTTTCCCTGAAGCATCACATTCTAGGACAAAGGTTTTTCTGAAGTAAGGAAGGGACAAGAAAGGAGTATTTCACATAGTCTCTTTCAAGGCTTGGAAGGAGTGATCAGTTGTTGGATTCAAAATGAAAGCATTCTTTTTAAGGAGAGCAGTGAAAGGCGYGGAAATTTTGCAATAATTCTTARCAAACTTACGATAATAGCTTGTTATACCGAGAAACCCATGCAAACTCTTGAGATTCTTGGGGCAAGGYCAATCCTTCATAGCTTCAATTTTCTTAGGATCCACCCTGACACCATCCTTTCCAACCACATGACCCAAGTACTCCACTTTTGAGGCTCCAAAAGCACATTTAGATTGTTTGAGGAAAAATTGGTTCTGAGAGAGTAGATGAAGAACTTGATCCACATGGGAAATATGGGATTTCCATGTTTTACTGTAGATGAGAATATCATTAAAAGAAAACTAAGACAAAATGACAGAGACAAGGATGAAATACATGATTCATGACGCTCTAGAAAGTGGAGGGAGCATTACACAAGCCAAAGGGAATGACCAAGAACTCATAGTGGCCCTCGTGAGTTCGAAAGGAAGCCTTCTGCTTCTTTTCTATGGATCTGGTGGTATCCATAACAAAGATCAAGTTTAGTAAAGAATTGGGCACCACTTAATTCATCCAAGAGATAATCAATGACATGGATAGGAAATTTGTCTTTGATAACATTCTCGGAAAAAAAATCATACATGCCTTCCATGTGGAAAGCCAAGCACTCAAAAGAAGCTATACAATATTCCACTGTGCCAGATTTTTTCAACTTGGTCAAATGGCCTAAATGGTGTGTGTCAGTGTTAAAGTGTTCATAAATATTTGCAACAAATTGTGTCCAAGCCACATACCCTTAGTGGGCATTTTTTCTCCATTCCCACCATTGTCAATGTTCTGGATCTAGATGGAGAACACCATACCGAAGTTTGGCCAACTCATCAGTAATGTTGTACAAAGATAAATAGTGTTTCATTTTGAGTGACCCAGATTGTGGGATCTGAGCCATCAAATTTTTTCACCTCCACTTGAGGGGGCCATAGGGCCCACTAAAAGGGGTGGGGAGGAAAATATGTGGACTGGGAGGATTCGTGACCTTCAAGGTTATAAGGTGTGGAAGAAGATAAGGGATCTGAAGTGGGATTAAACAAGGCTACAAAATTGTTCACTGCATCTTGGGATTGCTGACACATGGCATTCAATTGAGTGATGTATGTGGGAAGTAATTTGGGTGGTGCAAATGGGGAGTTGAGGTTAGAAATACTGGAAGTAATGGAAGAAATATCAATCTGGGTTTGCTCATTAGCTTTGTCCAAGGCAGTGAGATGTTGTTCCCAATATTGGTTATGGGTGTGGGCCATGGGGGTGGGATAGGGGGAAAGTGGGACCACACAAAAATGGGTTATTGGTGAATGGTGCCACTACAATCAGTGCAAAGAGTGGAATAAAATGGGATAGGTTCCAAATATGGGTTTCGGAAAGGGGTCGCGTCCACGGAAAAATCAAATTGTTGAAAAATGATAGGTATGACTGCAATCAGGGCGAAGAGAGGAATCTTTTTTTTTTTAAACTCCTGCGGAGTTCTACTATGATAAGAATAATAATGCAGTGACAAAATGGCCAAATTCTTAACGGGAAGAAATGTGTAGGAATAATGCAACCTGAATGCAGGAGGCAAGGTTGCACGACAATAGATCTTGTTTGTTTTGTTTCTGCTATGTTTTCATCCCAAGGGTTAGGTTGTTTATGTAAATGTGTTGAACCTACACATAATAGATCTGGCTAAACAATAATACACACATTTGCAGAGAGAATTGGAGAAAGAAGAAGAATGAGAGAAAGAATAGAATAATTCTCATTAACCGTATTCCACACTCAAAGAATAATTTACAATAGATATAGCCATAGTGGTGCTTTAGAGTGATCTGGACACACACCATCAGTTACGGGAGTGAATTTCCACCTAGTCTAGTCTCTCAAACAGTTATGGGAGTGAACTGCCACCTAGTCTAGTCTCTCAGGTAGTTACTGGAGTGAACTGCCACCTAGCTGAGTTAACTAGTCAACTAGTCTTCAGTTAACTATCTAAACAGATAGTAGTAAGGAGTAGATCAAGGAATCAAGGGTAATGCACCAATCTGGTGATGATCCCAAGGAAAGTGCGCATTAGCTGGTGATGATCCCAATGTTGCATGGTGACAAAACCAATGCATCATATAAACTCAACTCAGCTAGTCAAACTGAAGTGTCAACTGAAAGAGAATATTCTCCAGGTGGAATATTCTCCCCTAAAATATAGGAGACTAAATAATGACTAATTATGACTAATAAACAAGGAAAAACCTTAGGAAAAATAATTCCTAGGTGTGTTTGAAGTAACTCCACCCCCCCTGAACATCATTATGGTGAAAATAAAGAATGGGTCCCGACAACGAGGCCATGTTAGGTACCCAAATACAAAAGATACACTGAAAATAAATTAGGAAAGAGGGAAAACCTCATGGGAACACCCCCCCCCACCCCCCCCTCAAATTACAATGCAAAATAAAAATAAAAATGAGAAGGAACAAAAGCAGTTGCTAAGCAACCATGTCCTTCACTCCAAGAAGACCTCACAATTGTGCAAGTTTGTGCTCATTGAAGATTTTTTTGAAGATGTAGATGTATGCACAGAT
>JASDQU010271040.1:2388-12476 GCA_032191745.1 Picea mariana
TTAAGGGGGGGGGTCTAATGGATGCAAACTCAGGATGATATCACTTTAACTCAGAAAACTAGGTTGGTATGCACAGGAAGATGAGGTCTTGATCTAACTTCAGACAGTAAGTTGTAGTAAGGGTGAGTAGGGGGAATAACTTGAGGAGAAAATGTGAAGGATTATTATGGACATCTGGTCTTCTAGCAGCCTAAAGAGGAAAATATTTGAATACAAGATCCTCTTGAATCCAAAGTTTCAGAAAACTGAAGACATTGTAACAACATTGCAATAAAACATACATCACAACATGATTACAACAACTCGATTGGATCATCCATTCCCGAGCCTTCAATATCAGAGGCAAAAGAGGTCAAAAACAAGGTTGATTATCATTAAACAAGAAGTCTCAAAATTCAATACATATCCAAAGAACTAGAGGCTTTACTAAAACTTTACATACGGGAGCTTAGCTCAACCATCGACCTTTACAAAATCCAAGAACTCCACATATATACTCAATATAATTCACCATTCTCAGCAGAGGCATGCTCAAACCATTACATTCAAGGCTTGGTGTCTACATTTTCTTCTGTCAGTCTGCACCTGCATTCTCCTATCAGACGCGAGCTCAGATCAACATGGGCCCTGCAGAAAAACCAGCTCGCAAGGGTACCATGGGCTGACGGTCCACCTCCACTGCCAGCTCTTCCATGATTTTCATTTATGGGGTGAGGCGAGGCTTCAACCACCTCCCCTCTGCTTTCATTTACTTCTTCATCGGGATCATAACGAGGCCAAGTTGATTTGGCTCCTGGAGAACGTGGCAACCCATTTGCGGCAACATCGGTGTTTTGGCCCTGGGCGTAGCTCATGTGAACTTTGCACCTTTACCTGCATACAACCTCGGGCCATGACCTAGTGCTTACCCCCTATGAAATTTTGGGATTTTGTGTTTTGGGAGTCTTCACTCCACTTGATTCCCAATATCCCAATGCTCGAACTCGCGAAATGGCCTCTCTTAGATTGACTGTCAGATTTTCTATGCATCTGACGACCACGATTGCATCCTAGAAACCCCATTCACCAGCCGATAAACATGCACTTACTCTTCTTTGTGGCCCCACTTTTCTATAAGACTTCGGGCCATGACATGGGGCTCTATCCCCAAATGTTTTCAAGACTTCAATTTTTGGGGAATCAGGGCGTTGCTTCCTGTGAAACCTCTGATTTGTGAAACCGCGATTTTGGAATTTAACATTTTGCTAACTTGCATCATGCTCCACACTAAAACCCAGACTCGCAAAATCGTGAATTCGCTAATCTACTGCCACGTGCCCCTCTGATTTGGACAGCCCAGATCTTCTTCGCACTTCAAGACTCAGGGGTTTCGTGCCTTTCTCACTTCAAAAATCTCGAAGTGTCATTCTTCGTTGTCCTGATATGCACGCACCTTAGCACAACGCGCCCCAACTTTGTATGAAACACAGTTGTGGGTTTTTTAATTCCCCTTCTTTCGCATTTGGTCATCCAATAGCCAAATTCTAAGGGAAAACACCCCCCCTGCAAGAATATGTGATAACAGGACCCACTATAGTGGGATATTTGGGCAAGGCCCACAGGATTCATGCAGCGGTGAATAACCGCCAGGTCGAGCACCAATCCATGGTGCTAGAGATGTCAGGTACCATTGCCGACCAAAATTTTAGTATTTTAATAGATCTCGGTGCTACATCGATATTTTTTCTAGTGCAACGCTGAAAATATTTAAGGTAAAGGTAGTCGAGTAGGATGATTTTAGGTAAGTAGAAATGGCTTCAGGTTCCAAATAGAAGGTTGGAGGAAGGGTTTTAGACTGTCACATTAACTTGGGAGATTTTTTAATGACGTATGACCTATATGTCACAATCTTAGGATCTTATGACATCATGATCGGTATGGACTGGTTGGAATTGCATGTTGCAATACTCAACTGTAAGACGAAACGGTTGATCTTGACAAATGATGAGGAACAAAGAAGAGTGATTGTAGGAAGAAACCAGGGAGTGTCCTTTAGGTTCATTTCTTCCCTACAGCTGCAGAAGAGCAAGCACAAAGGATGTAAGTTATATGAAGTATTAGCACTGAACGACAAGGGCGTGGTGGAAGGATAAGAAAATATTTCGATAGTACAAGAGTTTGCTGACGTGTTCACAAAAGAGTTACCATGTTTTTCGCCTGAAAGAGAATTGGAATTTACGATCGACTTGAAACCTAGAATTGAACCAATAGCAAGAGCGCCTTATCAGATGTCAACACCTGAGTTGTAGGAGTTGAAAATGAAACTAAAGGAGTTGTTGTACCTGGGACTTATACGTCACAGTGTGTCACCTTGGGGTGCACTTATTGTTTTCATAACAAAGAAGGATGAGTCGTGGAGAATTTGTATTGACTACTGTCAATTGAACAAGGCAGTGATCAAGAACTAGTATATGTTGCCAAGAATAGACGATTTGTTTGATAAAATGAAAGGTGTGATGGTGTTTTCAAATATTGAATTGAGATCAAATTATCACCAGATAAAAATTAAAGAGGAAGACATTCCTAAGACCGCTTTCAAGACAAGGTTCGGACATTACG
Source organism: Picea mariana (assembly GCA_032191745.1). Lineage (NCBI taxonomy): Eukaryota > Viridiplantae > Streptophyta > Pinopsida > Pinales > Pinaceae > Picea > Picea mariana. Next base: position 4,987 of record JASDQU010271040.1, read on the forward strand.
AGTTTATCATTTTACCATTTGGACTGAAAAACGCCCTAGGGGTATTCATGAGCCTAGTGAATGGGGTGTTCCAAGAATACTTGGACAAGTTTTTTCAAGTATTCATTGATGGCATATTGATATATTCTCAGACGACAGAAGAACATGACGGACATTTGCGCTTAATACTACAGTTTTTACGACAAAACAAATTATACGAGAAACTATCGAAATGATCTTTTTACCAATCAAGGATTCATTACTTAAAGCATGTTATCTTTGACAAAGTCATCATTGTGGACCCAGCGAAGGTAGAGGCTATTATGAAATGGCCTGCGTCGACGAACGTAACATAAGTACGTAGCTTTATGGGTTTAGCAGGATATTATCGACGGTTCGTCGAAGGTTTTTCGAAGATAGAAAATTCGATTACGGAATTGCAGAAGAAAAAAAATAATTTTGTATGGACCAAGAAGTGCGTGGAATCATTTCAAAGGATCAAGGGGTTTTTGATGACAACATCAATACGAAAGGACCCCGACATGGACAAGGAATTCTTGGTATGCACAGACGCATCCAAAGAAAGCTTAGGCGGAGTCTTGATGCAAGACGGTCGAGTGATCGCTTACATCTAAAGGAAACTAAGAAAGCATGAAGAGAACTATGCAACGCATAATTTGGAGTTATTTTCCATTGTGTATGCCTTGAGAGTGTGGAGACACTATCTAATTGGACAAAAATTCGAACTCAAAATAGATCATTGTGGATTGTAGCACATATTTATGCAGAGTGACCTGAACGCACGACAAAGGCGTTGATCGTAATTTCTTAGCGAATACGATTTTTAGATTTCTTACATAAAAGGAGCAGCGAACAGAGTGGAAAATGAGTTGATTCAAAGACCCCGCATATTCTCAGTGATACCTCTTCATATGAATATTCGAGAAAAGATTCTAACTATACAGTTCGATGATGACTGGTATAAAGAGGTGAAGGAAAATATCAGACAAGACACCATGATGGTACCAAAGTTTGAAGGATATGCATTGGACAACGACAGATTGATGAGGTATAATAACCGAATTTACGTACCTCCTAACAACGAATTGAGAATTTTGATCTTAAGAAAATTTCATAAATAAATTTGCATGGCTCATCTAGGAGTCACGAAGATGAGGGTAGACCTTAAGCCCTTATTCTTCTGGAAAGGAATGAAGGAAGATATAGTTAACTATGTGGCGATATGTATAGAATGTCAGCAAGTGAAGGATGAACATAGACATCCAGCCAGATTACTACAGCCACATGTTGTTCTAGAATCGAAATGAGAGGTCATTTAGATAGACTTTATTGTTGGATTGTCGTTGACGGCAAGGATGCACGACTCTATTTTTGTGGTAGTTGGCAATCTAATGAAGAGTGCACATTTTACCCCTGTGCATACGACGTACCAGGAACCAGACATAGCTAGAGTTTTTATCATCAAGATTGTGAGATTATAGGGCCTACCTAGAAGGATCATATCCGATAGAGGATCGTTTTTTACAGGACGTTTTTGGACCGGTTTCCAAGAGGCCTTGGGGACACAACTAAACTTTAGTACAACATATCACCCTGAGACAGATGAGAAAACAGAAAGAACGAACCAAATTTTGGAAGATATGTTGTGTATGTGCGTGATGGACCAATAGAAGTGTTGGGAATATTTCTTTCCACTGGTAGAGTTTGCATACAACAACAGCTATCAAAGTACCATTACGATGGCACCATTTGAGTTTCTTTACGGGCGACCGTGTCGGACGCCATTGAGCTGGGATCGACTTGAGGATAGGGTATTGGTAGGACCAGAAGAAATCCAAGAAATGGAAGAACAAATGCAATTGATAAGAAAAAGGATTGAAGAAGCACAAGATCGAAAGAAGAGTTATGTCGATGTGCATCGCGTTGACCGCAATTATGAAGTTGGCGACCAAGTTTTCCTGTAGGTGAAACCGAACAAGAGTTTGATCAAGTTTGGAAAGGGTGATAAACTCTCTCCTAGGTTTGTGGGACCTTTCGAAGTTCTAGAAAGGACGGAACCCATGGCCTATCGACTAACCTTTCCTGATTCTTTGAGGCATATGCACAATGTTTTTCATGTATCTATTTTGAGACATTATGTTAGTGATCCTACACATGTGATTGACATGAGTTCTTTGCAGGTGTCGGATGAGGGTGCACTCATGGTGGAGCCAGTCCTCATTATGGATCATCGCATTTGACAGTTATGACGTCAAACAATCGATCAGATCAAGGTCCTGTGGGACAATTATAGTCCACACTCGGCTACCTAGGAGGACGCATATGATATGCACCAGTAGTTTCCATTTTTATTTGATAGTTTAGACATATAGATCTTGTTAGATGCTTTATTTATTGCATTTTATATATATTGTACAACTTCGGGACAAAGTTTAAAACAAGAGGGGGTGTATGTAACATCATGTTCTTGCGAGCACATGTTATCGACTTATTCTTTGAGGACACTTGTGTGCAAGTGATCCAATTATAATACATGATTGTATATTTCACTTGTGGATATTTATGATGATGTAGATGATTATGATTTGATCTTAGTGATATATGTGTATTGACAGATGTTATTGACAAGTTTCCCTGAGTGTGCAGGACACTTGATAGATTGTGGATGTCGATGGCATCAATGGACCTCCTTGGACTCTAGATTGAGTCAGGGAGTGGATTGTATTGGTTTAAGTATTTCATTTATGCATATGTGACATATGATCTATTATATAATATGATGTTGTATATGGATCATTGACAGTGTTTCGTTGAGGAATGCAAGCTGACGATTGCTTGCTAATCTGACTCACATAAGGAGTAAAGGGGCCATGCACATAGACCAAATATTGAGGGAGAGGTGTGGCAGAGACCATGTCACAGCCTACTAGCACTCCCACCATGGCTTGAATTGTAGGTTAACGATTACCTAGTTCGAGGAGTCCAAGATGTCATGAGGGAAAACTGAGACAGTCGCTCACGAAGATTTTTAAGGGGCATGCAATAAGGTAGGGTCCTTATTCCTTAGAATCTCTAAGTCTCTCACAAGGTCGCCCGAATAGAGGGCTGACTCCAAGGGTTGGACAACTACCAAAACCATTCAAAAGGCGAGTGGCACCCTTGGATGCACGGGAGTGCGTATTGAAGGGCACGTCGCGTGATTTAAAATGGAACTTGAGTCAACGAATCTAGGTGGCCTAGAAAAACTTAAGCAAATATTTAAACACTGTAAAATCCTTAAACATGGTTGGATTTAATTTAATTAATTAATGAGTAAATTATTAATTATAAATCCCTATAAGAGTCTAAGCCTTTGCAAATAAAAATTTAATTAAGCCTAAGTATAAGTTTTGTAAAGATGCTAAACTGAAATTAATAACTAAATAAAAAGGGGAATGAGGTAAATAATTTCAAGAATTAAGTAAATTGAAATAATCCTAATGATTTTCTTTAAGGCACATAGGTGTAAGAAATTATTAAAATGGAGTTTTTAAAATAGGAAAGAAACATAGAGGAGATAATGTGTACGCATAGAAAGGAATCTAGACACTAGTTAACACTAGTCTTACAAAAGAAGAATCTTATTTTAACTCAACTCGGATTTAGTAAGGCATCAGATATTAATTGGAAATAAAGGGAATAAAGAGACAAGAGCGCTTTTAGGAAGGGTGAGGGAAATTGAATTTATTAAAATAAATGTGGATTTACTTTTGCAAATTGGGGGAAAGGGTGACAAGTGTAAGGGGGGAATAATTATAAATTATGTAAATTAAAAAGAGAATTAATTGTGAATATGGGGATGTGTTATGGGAAAATTCTATAAAACAAATGGTTGGGATGAGAAATGGGGGAGATAGGTTATGGGAAAAGTTATGCTGCAAAAATTTTGACTGGTTTTACTTGTGAGAGTTGGGATACCCAGCTTGAGAGAGAGTGGTGGCTCTACCTTGTGAGGAAAGTTGGGAGCTAGTGTATTATGGTTGTGTGTGTGGCCCCGTTGTGGCTCATATGGATAAGGGGGAAGAATAGTACCCCTAGCATTGGCTAGGAGGTACCAGTGAAGTTCAGGGATTAGCAAGCATCGGCAAGAGGAAGGCATGCAAGACTCCATATTGAATATCAACTACAATCATTCACCCTTTGGATTTACAGTATTTCAAGATAAAAATTTGCATTGATACTTAAAGGTTGTAGTGTTTAAGCGTTCATTCATATACTGATAGTACACATTGGATATTGGTTGCGCACTAAATTAAGTTCCTCGTGAAGTAATTTACTGATAAAATTATTGATTGGAATCTATGTAATAGTTGTTTTTGTTCTTCCTCTGTGATCAAGTTTTCAAAGATTGTTTTTGCATGTTGTCTCTTGTGAAGAAAATCAAATTTGTCCTTGTACGTGGAGCGGAGGTTTATAAATTTTTGAACTTTGTTTAATAGAAACTCCAACTACTGTAGAATCGTTCCTAGTTCCCAAGCGTTCTGAGCTTTTAAAGAAGGGGATTTTGGATTATTGTTTAAGCGAATACGTTTTCTTCCTTGGCAATTTTTTGTGTTGAGTTTTCAGTTTAAAAAGAAAAAGAGACTTTTCCCCAGTCACTACTTTGCTGGACTTCAACCCAAATTCATCTCTGATTTTTCTATCTAATAATTGTTCTAGACTGTGTTGATCCACGCTTGCACCAGAAAAACCAACCACACTTCACCTCAGAGGTCTTCACTGCCTTTAAAATTCAAATTTTTGAGTTGAAGGGATGTGTTTAGATCCCACTGATTTAAATTTGTTATTGGGGGGTTGGATCATGCATTATAATTCCAGTCATATAACTTACCGAGATCTACTAAATTAAAATGGAGCAATCTTCCAAAGGGTTCCAGATCTATCTGTTTCATCACAGCGCCTACACAGAGAAGAACATCCCAATCCAAGGCTTCTCCATATTTTTTTCCATGCCAACTATATTGCTTAACTCATCCCTAGTGATTAATGGGAATATGAACGGTTTTCCCAAGTTCTAGTGCGCACTCATCCTTAGTGATTAATGGGAATATGAGCGGTTTTCCCAAGTTCTGGAGTGCACTTATCCTTAGTGATCAATGGATAGGTCTTAGGCTCATTGTTTACAGATAATATTAATTTACATTATGATAAGATTAAGGACTGTGTTATGATTAGAACTTACATCACACATAATTCATATTTATATTTGAGTAAGAATAATACGCTTCCATTTTTTAAAGTTTTTTATCATTTATTTTTGAATTAAAAGTGTGTGAACTTTGAATAATTGACCATATCCCATCTACGTTTTTAATATTCTGCCATTTAGCTCCATAGAAGTGTTTATGATTTCACTTTGATTATTTTACCATTTTGAGATCTAATCCCATTTATATTTCGAATATTTTGTCATTAAGCATAACTGTGTTTATGATTTTTATTATTATGTTATTGGTTAATGTTGGTAATTTGATTAGTGATGACTGCGGAATAGATGGCAGACCTTGCCTCATTGTCCTTCTCCCTTCGTAGTCCTTCATAGATGCGTAGTGCATGGCTTCGACCCTTGTGGGTTTCCCCCTTGGTTCTTGATTATTATCGTGGAGATTGGTGGGAGTGCTTCCTTGCCACCCAAAATGCGCTATCCTTGGTACTTAGTGCATATGCTAGAACTCAATACTTGATCACGATATGATATGTTTGGAGTTAGGGTTCAGATAGCATGGCCCATTACCTTAGGCAATTTGCTTTGAGTTTGATCGCTTGGGAGAGGGTTAATATCCTCCTACTCCGAAATAGATCGCCAAAAACTTCACTTCCAGTTTTACACCTTTGGATGGATTAAACCTCATAACCCTTGAGGAATTTGTAGGTAGCATTGAGACCCTTTCCTTCCCTTAAATAAGTTGATCTTCCTATGGTCCCAAATCAAATTCAGTTTAAAAGATGAACCCTTTCATTGGTTCAACAAGACTAGTTCTCCTTATTCCTAATTGGTTTGTAGTTGGCCTTGAAGCCCTGGAATAGGCTTAATAAGTTGGATCTCCCTCCTTCCCTTATATGAATTTGTAAGTTGATTGATTCCTTATTTTACTGTAGGGTGTTTTAAATCTCTTATATGAATTCATAAGCTAGCTTGAGACCTTATTGATATGTTTAAATAAGGATGAATATTATTAATTCTCTCAATGGATATACAAGTGGTTGACTACTAATCAATTTATTTATTGACCTCCTTATGGCACTTTGAATAGATGTATTTTGGTAACAAAGTCTTAATGTGTTGCTTATTAAGATAAATCTTTTTAATTATATTTAGTTGTGCTACTAAGGATGGTACTTGTTACAGTAGCTTGATGCAATTGATAATTGAGGCTTGACAAAATTGAACTTAACTTAGGCAAGGATTCTAAAGATGAGCACAAAAGGTCTCTACCTAGTAATGGACTCTTACTTATGCTTGCATAGTTTTAATCCCTAAAGCCTTATTCTCTTACTCAATTGCATTTTTATTGATGAATGATGGATTAAATTAATGGTTGAATGATTATAAGGGGGATACCTAATGTAATAATGGTGTTAAACTAATGGATTTTTTAAGAAGATTGATCTTCTTATGGGTTTTTAAAATGAATGTATAATCTTAGCCTTCCTTACATACTCCTAGAAGACATTCCTAGATATGGAATGGTCTATTGAAATCTATGAGATTAAGATGTATTTATGCTCTCAAATTATCATTCTCATGAAATGTCCTTGTTCTCATTTACGCTCAATGTTGCTTGAAAATGATTAAATGATTAGATCTCTTGCACCTTGGAATAATGTTAATGAATAAATGGTTGAGTGATTAGATTCTTTGTGCCATGTATTAAATGTTGATGTATGATCGATTATGAGTTTGTTTAATCGTGTGTGTTGTAATTAATCCTGATGTATGATGAGTTATGTAATTAGATTACTCGCACGCCATGAAAATAAAGTTGGTGATTACTCTTGCGCCATGATTAATTGATGATTAATATTGGTTGAATGATCTAGTTGATTGTTGGCTTGATTGGATTAGTGGGCATTAGACACCTCCTTGTTCCTCAGAACAGTCGCTAGCCCTGAGACCTTAAGTGGTCAAAATCAATCGGATGAATCATGGGCTTGACCGTTGCTTATGTGTCCTGGAGATCCTAACCTTGCAAAGTAGGTTGGGCAGGTAGTTCCTTGAATATTCAGTGACATTGTTGATTATTTACTTGTATTTGATTCAATTGATTGTGATGTGCTGATTGTGTCATTATTTATCATGATGATGCGTTGATTAAGTGCAACTATTAATTATGATGATGATGATTGATTCACACTTTATGTATTGATTATGTGTCACCTTTAATTATGTTAATGCATTGTTTATGTGTCGTTTTAGTTATGATGATGTATCACTAGCAACGATGTTAATT
>JASDQU010271042.1:0-15335 GCA_032191745.1 Picea mariana
TCCATCAAAATGTGGTATTCCATGTGTATACATATTGTTTCTCTCCATGATCTACCTTTTAGTGGTTAAATTGATTCTTGAAGGAACCAACTCTGATACCAATTGTTGGATTACTAAGAGGGGGGTGAATCAATAATAGAGAAATAATCATTTTTAACCAAAAACTGAAAGTGTTAAATACACTTTGATTTATAGTACACTCATCACTTCACTTTATTATTTACCTTCTAAAATCTATTAAACCACTTTGACTATTTTGACCTTTTGGGGCTTCTAGATGACTCATGAGGGTTCTCCAACTTCACATGGCCATAACTCTCTAACTGTGAGGAGTTATGTGACATTCCACATACCACTAGAAATGACATGACATGTACTACCCATCCTGAATAGTCTTACCTTCAAATATATTAAAACTCATACCATTATACATCAAATAAAATTGGGTCCATTACCCAAACCTTTGTGATATCACAATTCACTACCATACTTTCTTCAAGGGTTGACATCAATGAAAAACAACCTAAATAATCAACAAATTACATATATACACAACGTATCCTCCAAAATTTGGTTTGTTATTTCTATTTGCTCCTGTGTCTCAGCGTGATATGTGGTACTAAAGTTCATTTTTGTTCCCAAAGCCTCTTCGAAACTGCTCCAAAATCATCCCATAAACACCGATCCTTGATCGGATATGATCTTTCTTGGTACACCATGTAATATCACAATATCACTTACAAAGACTCTAGATATGTATGGCACTTGATACGTCATGTGTACAAGAATAAAGTGTTCACTCTTTGTCAGAGTGTCAACTACCATGAAAATTGAATCGTGTCTCCTTGCCCTCAGTGGAAAAACAACAATAAAGTCCATAGAAATGACCTCCCATTTTGATTCTGGAATAACGTCTGGCTGTAATAATCCGGTCAGATGTCTATTTTCAACTTTCACTGGCTGATATTCTAGACATCGCACCACGTAACTAACAATGTCTTCTTTCATTTCCTTCAATAAGAATAAAGGCTTAAGGTCCTCCTTCATCTTCGTGAGTCCTGGATAAGCCATGTATACTACTTGGTGTGCTTCAATTAAGATCAAACTTCTTAATTCATCATTAGAAGATACACAAATTTTGTTGTTATACCTCAACAATCTACCATTGTCCAATGTATACCCTTCAAACTTTGGTACCATCATATTATCTTGTCCAATATTATCCTTAACTTCCTTGTACCAATCATCGTCTATCTGTAAAGATATAATCTTTTCTCGAAGATTCATCTTAAATGGTATTATCAAGAATATGTGTGGTGTCCAAGTCAACACATATTTCACTTTGATCATGGTTCCTTTAATGTAAGTAATCTCAAAATCGTATTCGCTAAGTAATTCTGACCAATGCCTTTGTCGCGCATTCAAGTTACTCTGTGTAAATATATGTTGCAATCCACAATGATCTATGTTTAATTAGAATTTTTTTCCAATTATATAGTGTCTCCAAACTCTCAAGTCATAAACAATTTCCAATAACTCCAACTCATGCATTGCATAGTTCTCCTCATGCTTTCTCAATTTCCTTGAAATGTAAGCGACCATTTGACCATTTTGCATCAAAAATCTACCTAAACCTTCCTTGGATGCATCTATGCATACCAATAATTACTTATCCATGTCAGGGACTTTCAGTGTTGGTGTTGTTGTCAACAACTCCTTGAGCCTTTAAAATTCTTCTACACATTTCTCGGTCCATACAAACCTCGTATTTTTCTTCTCTAATTCTGTGATTGGATTTGCTATATTTGAAAAACCTTCCACGAATCGTCAGTAATATCCTACCTAACCCATAAAGATGCGTACTTCTTGTACATTTTTTAGTGTAGGCCATTCCATAATAGCCTCTACTTTCATTGGATCCACAACGATACCTTCACCAGATATAATATGTCCCAAGTAATGAATCTTAAATTGGTAAAAAGAACATTTCGATACATTCCTGTACATTTTGTTTTCTCATAGACACTGTAGTACCAATCTTAAATGTTCATCATGTTCTTCTTTCATCTGAGAATAAATTGGTATGTCATCAATAAATACTTGAACAAACTTGTCCAAGTATTTATGGATCACCCCATTCATCAAGCTCATGAATACTCCTGAGTCGTCTTTCATTCGAAATGATAAAACTGTAAACTCATAGTGTTTGAATCTCGTCTTAAATGTGTTATTAGAGATATCTTCCTCTTTAATTCATAATTGGTGATATCCTGATCTCAATTCAATCTTTGAAAACATCGTTGTGCCTTTCATTTGATCAAACAAATCATCTATTCTTGGAAACAGATATTGGTTCTTGATCGTCGTTTTTTTCAATTGACGGTAGTCAATACAAAGTCTCCATGATCCATCCTTATTTCTTACAAAAATAATTGGCGCATCCCAAGGTGACACACTTGGATGTATGAGTCCCAAGTCCAATAATTCCTTCAATTTCATTTTCAACTCCTGTAATTTAGGCGTTGACATCCGATATGGCATTCTTGCTATAGTTTCAGTTCCAGGATTCAATTCTATTGTAAAATCCAACTCTCGTTCAGGCGGTAAACCTGGTAACTCTTCTAGAATCGCGTCTGCAAACTCTTGTAATACATGAAGGTTTTCTAATCCTTTCACCTCACCCTTTTCATTTAGCTCTAAGATTTCATAAAACTGAAATCCCTTGTGTATGCTATTCTGTAGCTGTAGGGAATAAATGAACCTCAAGGACACCCCTTGGTTCCTTTCTATAATCACTCTACTCTGTCCCAAATCATCTATCAAACTTAACCATTTCGTTTTACAGTTGAGTATCGCATTATGTGATTCCAACCAGTCCATACCAATCACTATGTCATAATATCCTAAAATCATGACATATAGGTTGTCCTTCGCTACAAAATCTCCCAAGTTAATACTATATTCCATAACCTTTCCTCCGACCTTTTGTTTGGCACTCGGAGCCATTTCTACATATCTGAACTCATCCTGCTTGACTTCCCTTACCTTAATTCTATTTAGCATTGCACTAGAGATAAATCTCTTTGTATCACATGGATCTATCAAAATACTAAAATTTTGGTCAGTGATTGTACCTGATGTCTCGAGAATAGTGGACTGGTGCTCAGCCTAATTGTTATTCACCATTGCATGAATCTTATGATCCTTGCCCAAGTATCCAACTGTAGTGGGTCCTAATGATCCATCTGCTATAGCCTTCTCAATCAGATAGTATCATTGGTAATGTGTCTCTCCACATGTCCAACATCTGGTCTTCAGTCCAATACTCCTGGTCCCCGAAGTATAAGTTGTTGGCTTAGTAGTCTGTGATCTTGGTTTGTTCTACTAAACAGGCCTAAACTACTGATGTTGTGGGCAATGTTGTTGTTGATGCGATGGTGCTCTATAAGGAGTCCTTTGTTGAGGATTCTATCATCATAGTGTCGTGAACATAGGTCCTCTAGACGTATCTCGATGCCTTGAAGTCAGTCTGGCTAGTGTCTGATGTTGTTGTGCCCATGATGTCGTATGTCTAGTCGGTCTATAAGGAGTCCTTCCTTGAAACCCATTGATTATCTCTTCCTCAACTATGCGAGCCTTCTGAACTACATCGTGTAATGCCTAAGGCATTAGAATCCTTACCTTTGCACAAATGTTGAAGTTAAGTCCATATACAAGCTTGTTTACCTTCAACTTCTCTGTGTTCATAAGTGGGGCATATCTAAGCAGCTCCATGAATATGTCCTCATACTCTGGAATTGTATGACCACCCTTTCGTAAGGTGTTGAACTCATTAAGTTGGTGCTCGATGAATTCATTGAACAAGTACCTCTCCTGGAACCGTTCATCGAACAACTCCCATGTCACGTCTTCGACGACCATGTTCAATTGAGGTAGGAGCATCTTCCACCATTGAAGAGAACTCTCATTTAGTTGAAATACCACCATGTGGACATTCATGTTGGAGGTGTAGTCACGAAGTGTGAAGCACATCACCATGTTCTCCAACCATGCCTTGGTGGCTGAGCCGTTTGTGGCACCCATGAACTCAGGAAACTTAACCTTCTCGATTTCTCTTTGTATGATAACACTACCAGTAGGAGCGCATTTTGAACCCTCATTGGGTACAAACACTTTTCCCTCATCTCGATCCAGTCGGTTAATTAGAGCCTCTGAAATCCTCTGAAAGGATCTCATCATACCTACCACATCTCCCACAACAACCTATTCTTGTTTAGTGATTTGTTCTTCTCCTTGGGGGTTAGACCCCTCTGACATGGATGCTATTGGAGGCGTCACACCTCTTCCTCTTCCTCCAACACCACGTCATCTACCTCCTAACCATGATTACCTGGATGGACAATTTTCAAATTTTTAATTAGCGATATATTTTTAATCATTTGTTTAACAAAGTTGAAGGCATAATGGTCCAAAGTTGCAGGGTTGAACCTACTCTGATACCATATGTAACGAACCCTCCGTTACGACAACAAATAGTGAGTACAAAAGAGGTAATTTTTTATTTTTTGAAAAACAAAGTTACGACTAGTGACATGTGTCACAACATATAAATTAATAAATACACAATCAATTTTCATCACAAATGACTAAAAGAAACATCACTATCATTCAATAATCCATATCACATAAATATAACATAAGGAAACTACCTACCCAACCTATCTTGCAAGGTTAGGACATCCAGGGAACATAATCAACAATCAATTCCAGGATTCATTCGATTGATTTTGACCACTTAAGGTCTCAGGACTGGCAACTGTTCTTAGTAACAAGGAGGTATCTAAATCCCATTAATCCAATCATAAGCCGAAATTCAAGACTAGATTAATCAACCATACTTAAACATCTATTCTTCCTATTACAATAGAATAAAATACTTTTCGTAATCAATCTTTCAAGCAATATTCAGTGTAAGTTTGAGTAAGAGAATAATACATAAATATTAATAAAAACCACAAGATCATAAGTACAATATTAGTATCATATAGAGAATTCATTCTAATCATCATTATTCCATTCAACAATATTACTTAATACTTTTATTATCTATTCATCATATAAATCATACATGGGGACTATGATAAGAAAACTCTATATAAACTAAATCTATTACCATATAATGACCCAGTTTTAAACTATTAAATATTTATTTTCATATCAATGTATAATTCACTAACTATACAACCAACGCGTCATCCAACACATTATTTATTTACTTTATTTAATACTTCCTTATCACTTCAGTCATATGATGTGATAGTAATGGAACTAAATACCAATTCCATGACTTTTCATATAACAGAATTAAAACTTAAACTATATATCATGACACTTACGAAAGGAAAATGAGTTTAAAACTTGCATTCCATACAATCATTTTTCTTAAAAAAATCGTGTTCTAGTGGAGTAATAGAATTGAGTTTTTCCATAAGTTTTTCATCCTCATTATGCACAATTGGAAATAAAAACTTGTTTCCCCCTATTTTTTTTACCCCGCTAAAAGATTGGATACAATCGCTTTATTAATGACATTTGTTAAGTGTATACACATAAATTTAATTAATATCAATTAACCAACTATCACTCAATAATGGTGTTGAACTCAAGACTCTAATATATAAACAATGTATAAAGGGGATTACATTATCATCCATTGTATAAGATAAAACTAATTTAAAGAGTAAAGCCTTGCTTGGATAATTGATCATATTTAAATTTAATATAAAATTAAGGACATCGTCGATGTCACTACTCTCAACTAGTGCATTAACCTTTCAATCAATAAGAATGAGTAATATTCTGGTAAAAATTTAAATAAAGGAGCACTTGCTTTTACAAGAAGGGTCAACGCATTTGATTTAAATTTACCACCTTAATTCAAGCGATACTATTCTCAACTAAATAAATGAGTTGAATTAAGACTCAAGGAAGAGTCTTTGCGCATGTAAAGTGTGACGATAGGGTTCATTAAAGAAGTGGATACTTTACAAGATGATGATCAACTAATATATCTTCACGACGGTAAAATGCAGAAAGTTTGATTGCCAAACTCCATCCTAACAAGTTTCAAATGAGAAATTATTTGTATTTGAATGGGATATTCTGGTCGGATATTTACTATCAGTAAAATCATTTGCAGAGGTAAAATGAAATTCACAAACCAAAAATTCAACCATTATCTACCAATTCTAACAATTAGATAATGCTTAGTTAATTAAATATCACATTTCATTGTATCAGAACTAATTAAATGGTATAGGCATTAAAGTCTACCAAAGCTTCTATTATGGGATATTTGGTATGGATATGATTATGGCTTGATTTTATTATCTAAATACATTCAAGATAATTGATCCAAAAATAACATTGGATTGTTGCAAATAATTTATGAGCAACAACAGATAAGATTTGGAAATGTGTTCAAGAATAGAAATACAATTTTGTGGGACTCATTGCGGCCAAACCATGAGGAATCTGAAGAAACGATTGAAAATCCATTTGCAGAATGGACCCATTTAATTTAGTAGCGTGATTTTTCCTAAAACAATGTGTGATTTGAGAGATATTTTTGTTTCTTTACGAGGGAAATTTGAGGTGGTGGAAATTGTTAGTGACACCTAGACTATTCATTCATTGCATAAATATATGAGGAAGTTCAGAGCCTACAAAGATCCAAGAAATTAAGAGAAGGATTTCATCCTTTATTTTTTGGTATATTATTTATTTTGTAAACTTTTTATTTTCAAAATGAGTAACAGATGGTTGGAATTTTGGGAGAATGGACCAGTATTTTCGAAGAAGAATATGAAATTCTAGATTGCTTAATGGATTTTGTCATGTGATTAAAATTGTTTTTCTTTCATTGTAATATCTTCATATTCTTTGAGTAATTGATTATGCATTGATTTAAATTATCTTTAGTCTGTTTTATCAATACATGGTTAATTGCTATCATTTATGTATTAATTTTGTCAATCTTTAACAATCTATTATCCCAATTATCTTGATCTTGGTGATTGTATTATTTTGATACAAATATTGTATTATATTGAGTTTATTCATGTAATTGATATTTGTAAAGATATAATTGTTCAATTGAGATTTTTCTTATTGTCGATTAGTCTATTATATCTTCTCTAAGAATCATGATTTGAAAGTTGTTCTTTCTGCATTTTAAATAAGATTTAAATGGACAGTTCAAGTGATTTTTATCCTGACACTGTCACAATATTAGAATTATACAACCTTTTGCTATAGATTTCTCTTAGCAGACATGTTGTTGGAGCAGTGTTATACAAGAAGGCACAACCAAAAGTTCTCTTTAAATACTGGCTAGTTATAGGTTAATTATTTTCTATTTGTTTTGATTTATATTTTGTGAATGTAAATTAACATTTAAGCTTAAATAATTTGTTTATTTAAGTTAAAACATTATTATTTACATTCATTTTTATTTTTATTTTTTTTAGTTTCAAGGTTAAAATTAGATTAGTAGTATGTTTTAGATCTATTTAATTTTTCTTGAGATTTAGTTCTCTTGTGCAAACTAGTTTACAAGGTTTCTATAAATCTTGCACCTGTTTATTTGTATATGTTGTATATAAAAGTGAGAATAGTGAATGTATATAGTAGATCTTCATTAATGCATATTTATTTATTTTATTTTAGTAGTTTAGATTAGATCCCTTTATTGGCTAGCGGATTCGTTAAACCCATCGGGCGTAGTTATTCCAAACGACTTGGATTATTTAGACAACCTTGGACTAGACTATTCCCTTCCAGTTTACGGTGTGTCATAAACGTCCATCAACAAATGACGCTAGACGGAGGGTTGAGGTAACTTTAATGATTAAATGTTTCACCCCTTAGTCTGTCATAATTCCATATTTATAAATTTTTCTTATGTGTCATCTTATAATGCACTAGAAGGTAGATTAGATGACAAGCTAACTGTTTGGAGTCAATTTCTTCAATTTCTTATTTTTTCATGGCTCCTGCCCAAATCACTGTGTTGGAACATGCTTTCAATGTCTCATTACCTATCATTCTCAACAAGACAACTGATCTCTTTTCAGAACTCACCTTTGAAGGTGAATGGAACACATCTGCAGTAGACCATATTTCTAAATTTTGTTATAAGTGCTTAAATAATAATATCATTGATCTCAATCTCATATGTAGGTTGTTTTCCCTCACTTTTCTAGGCCAGGTTAAATATTGGTTTGATTCCTTTCGAGCTAATTCTATCCATTATTGGTCCGAGTTTGTAATTGAGTTTCTATCAGATTTTAGAAATTATGATTATGATGAATTGGGTGAAGAATTAAATTTCTTAAGGAAAGAAAATGATGAATCATTCAAGGATTTTGCAATTAGGTTCATACATGTTTGTACTAGATTCCCTCTGAAAGAAATTCCTCTTATTGATGAATGGTTTCAATATCTCGTTTCTCTCTTAGACAAGCAACATCGATTAATGGTTAACCAATATGAATTGAGCACTAATACTCAATCTTAAGATGGTTTAAAAGTTCATGATGATATTGAAGTCATTAAAGCACCACATATTTTGTCAACTTCCTTCATTTTGGTAGATCAGGAGTATCATGACATTTTACAAGATACAATTGTTGCTTCTGATATTTCTTTGCCAACAATGTATTTTTTTAATGTGGAAGGAACATTGAATTCAAAAGGAGACCATGGTCAAACTCTCCAAGATATTACAATTGTTTTTGAAGTAAAAGAGATGGAATGTGAATTTGGTAATATTGTTTTCAGTAAAACTTCCCCTCACTTGTGTGAACAGGTTCAATATAAATTAGTAAGAGATGACACAACATTGGTCAAACTAGTAATGAATCATCTAATTATGGTAATTTTATCTCACATTCACCCTTTTATGATGAACATGATTTGGTCTTGGAAAATATCTCATGTTCTTTAAAAAAGCATATGATGAGAGACGGTTCGTTTATTCAAGGAGAGGGAACAAAACCATAATTTGAAATGCATATACCTATCATTTCAAGAGATGCATTCCATCTCCTCAATTCTTCTACATATTATTCCTTATACCCTGATATTATTGATCATCATGCTATGCAATCATGTGTTCCAGATCACTTTGGAATGAATCTTGAACTATATAATTAGGTACAAATTAATGATGATTTTTGCACAGAAGATAAAGAGGAGAAAATTTCCAGTCATGATCATATTACTTCTTATTCTAATCAGTTATCTATGGGGGAATTAAGGAATGATTTAAAATGGTATCAAATTGTGTCTTCCATTGATCCATCAAAATTTGTGTTGAAAGAAGAATTTGAATTTTTCCATAATCAATTTTTTGAGATTGAAAATCACAATCAACCAAACACTGATATCAATTATGATTATTCAAATATGTTGGTTTTTCCATTTATTTCGTCTCAAGTAGTTAATGTCAAAGCATTCAAGCTCAATGATAAGTTTCAAGAGAATGGGACACTTCTTTTCCAATCAAAAATCATGATAAGTTCTTGCCATCTTGATCTTACCTATTTACATGATTCTTTCCATGATAATATAATACTTTAATCTCATTAGGAATATTTGTCATTTGTGAATTATTTCGAACAATCCTATGTTGGTAATTGCACATATTATGATAGGATTGCATATTGGATGGAATGTTCATATTTTGAAAAGTTTCCATAGAATGGTAAGGTTGTTTTCACCTTATCTGTGAATAAATATCAAGGAGGTAAACATAACACATTATTTTTGTATCCTCCACATGAAGAAATTCATAGGCAAATAGAAAAATGTCAGGATGGTGGGGCACTTCAGTCATGGCCGATGGTTATGTCAGGTCCTCATAATTTTGGAAAGTTTTATGAACTCAGTTGCATTCTTCCATGCTTTATCGACACGTGATAAACATAAAAGTTCATAATTATTGATGCAGTTCCATACATCAAATAAAATGAAGTGAAAAGATAAGCAATGATCAACCATCAATATTAATTATCAAGTATTCATGGTGTGACATGAAATTATACTACATAACATACATCAGTTAATTGACGCAATTACTACCTATGAAACATTCTACATTATTAAATTACACATGTCATAAAATAATTGATTGATGCAATTTCCATATACAATGCCTTCCGACAATAGTAAGTAGCTTTAAGAAAAACTCTATCATAAAGATATGCCAAATTAAATATATTCGCCAATAATTTTATAATACTTAGGCAACCTAATTCCATTCACCTATTTCTATGGACACTCCTTCAATACTTCCTATGTTGTGAGGATAAAAAAGACAATAAAATCATTTCATTGTGATGCCTAAGACTCCAAATTACATCAAGAACGTTTAAAAACAACAATTACACAATAAGGAAGTCGTTGTAATTCCATTTTAAATCAAGCTCTGATTTAACATTATAACATTAATAAATCAATGAACATTATATTACACTAAAAGCATGGAGAATTTTAAAGTTAAGACAACAATTTAATATAAATTAGTTGATCTTGTGAACTCTATTTTTATTCGCACTCATTAATATAAACTATTACTCAAGACCCTCTTTGTCTAATCACCATATCATTCTCCTATGGGGTCTATGATTAGAAACCTTTAAATAAACTAAATCTAAAACCATCATATCAATGATCGAAATCAATAATAAACCATGGTAATAACATTAAATTTATAGTTATAAATAAAAGCTACACTCATTCATTTACATCTCCTTTATCCTTAAATAAACCACAGAATTGATAACCGATCATTGGTACTATTTAATCAATGCATTAAATAAGAACCGTACAATAGACTTAAACCATAAATAAGACTTATACATGAAATAAATAAATAAGACTGCTACATTAGAAGAGACTACCATCATGAATCCAACCTACGTGTAAAAAATAGTAACTCAAAGTAAATTATTAAATCAAGGAGGGAAAAACATTGGGAAACAGTTCCCCAAAATCACAGTTAGACAGGCCATCGCATAAATCAAAATGCTATTCGTTGGGCATGGGGACACTGAGATTAATCATAAGAAAACACAAAGATTTATCAATCAAACGGAGACAGATATTTATCAATAAAAAAAGAAGGGATTTATCATTCAAACGCAAAGGTTTATCATTCCCAAATGCACGCAGAGATTTATCAATCCAAATGAAGCGATTTATCATTCAAACGCATAGGTTTATCATTCACAAACGCCGAGATTTATCAAAAACACAGGAATAGATTTATCAATAAAAACACAGGGATTTATCATTCAATGCAGAGGGTTATCATTCACAATGCAAAGATTTATAAAAAATGCAGAAAAATATTTATCAATCCATATTATGAGATTACCTGGTCTTCTTGACCAGTAGTTAGGTAAGAAATGTAACCAATAAACATCAGACAACAGTTAGGTATGAAAATGACCTTCTGACCATCAAATTCACAATGATAATTAATCAATTGCAGATAGACAACATTGATATAGTTCTACCCATCGAGATACACTTATAAATGAGCCTTTGTAAAATGTATCTATATATATTTTTACAAAGCAGAAGTAGGAGGCTTTCTTTTTTGTTTCTATATTTTCATAAATGTTCAATAATAAATAAGAACTTATGAATACAGAATATTTTAATAAGAATTACTCAACACACCAGACTGCACTTAATCTCAAAAATAAATCAACCAAAACATAGACTCGTGAACAAAATTCTCAACAAGCATAATTCAAATATTATCGGAAACACTATAGTAGTTTGTGCTCTAGAAAGGGAGATGCAGCTCATAAAAATTAAAAGATAATGAATATAGGAATTGTTGGTGATTTGTTCAATGCAGAGACTGCTTATTATCTTAGGGGTTAAAGGAGAATCCCAACTTGGCCAACTTACACAACTACAAGGACACAAAGGTTATTCCGCCAAAAAAACAAGGAGATAAAAACACAATAATCGGAGATTAATGAAGATGAATTTTTCGCGGTACACTGTAAGGAAATTATTGGGAAGAGTAATTATCCTTCACTTATTATCCATGCACAAGAAAGTAGGGCATTTGAATCTAAATCTTTAACACCTGAGTGAAAGACAGTCAATTCAGCTCCTGGCCGACTGCTCATGCACAGACTAATAACTTATAGGATAAAGGAATCAAGATATAAAAACACAATCTACATCCAGACCTTCTCCGTGGAGAATAATAAACAAAATAATGCAATCAAGGAATAAAGAAAATGTAGATAGGAGATACATGTGCAAGGAAAGCTCATGGAAATGAAATTGTCTTCCGAGTATAGTAAAATGAACAAATGCATATTACATTTTATTACAAGTAAAAAATTTAACAGGCGTACCTTCATCGATGACGACGAGGCGAGGATTTCCTCCCAGTGTGTTCACTCCATCTAGATCTCACTTTCCAACCAATGTGACCACACCGGTACCTCCAAGACAACGCTAGGGATACACTTCTTCCCCTGAGCCCCCCGAGCCGTAAAGGGCACATGCACACAATACCAAAAAATGCTAGCACCCAACACGCCTCGCAAGGTTAAGCTACCACTCATTACTCAAGATAGGTATCCAAAATCCCATAAGAGAAAGTTCAGTCAAGATGAAATTTCAGTAGTGTAATGTTACACAAGCCATATGTGATCCATACTTCTCCTCCACCATCATTTTTATAGAGTTTCTTGGTCATTAGTTTCCCAAACCCTCATTAGATTCCCCTTTTTATTTATTTAATTAGGAAAAACCTCCCCCTTACACATGTCGCTCGATCCCCTAGTTGCACCAAAAAATCAATTTTATTAATTAATTAATTATTCTTATTTCCCTCACCCACCTAAAAGAGTTCCTAAAAGCGTTCCTCGGTGTCCCATTATTCCCTTACAATTCTTAAATGACTTACGCCTTACTTAATTCCTAGTTGAGTTCATAAATAGAAAGTTCCAAAGGCTAGATTCCTTACTAAGTTAGACCTCCAACTTTTTCTTTAAGTTTCCCCTTTTCATTAAGTTTCCCTTTTTATTTAAGTTTCCCCTTTTCATTAAGTTTCCCTTTTTATTTAAGTTTCCCCTTTTCATTAAATTTTCTTTTTTCTTTAAGTTTCCTTTTATTTTAAGTTTCCCCCTTTTCCTTTTTAACTAAAAATCAATTTAGCAAGTGTAGATAAAAACAACCATTTACCCTTTTAATAAATTTAATCCTCCATTATAANTGTTGCATGTTTATTATGTTTATTTTTATTTTTTTATCCACATGTTCTACTTAGACCTAGGTTTTAATTTCACTAGGTTGGGCAACAATTTTTAAGGGAACTTTTAGTTATTAATTTTTTACTCATACCATCATATACTTTAAGGTCGACCAGGTCATAAGGAGGCATAGCTTTCTAGGCACTAGGTTTATTAACTTATTAGTTAAAAACATGATGTTCCCTTCAAGACGCACTACATGCTCCAAGGGTGCCACTCACCTCTTTCTATTTTCTTTGCGTGATGTGCCCTTCAATATGCACTACATGCTCCAAGGGTGCCACTCGCCTCTTGACTGAATTTGGTAGATGTCAAACCCCTTGAGTCAATACTTTGCCAGGTGATCTTATGGGAGACTAAGGGCCTCTAAGGAATAAGACCCATTCCTTATTGTGCACCCTTTAGAATCATCATGAGAAACTGTCACAGTCTACCCTCACAACATCGTGGGTCTTCTCGAACTAGGTAATCGTTAACTTACATTTCGAGCCACGGTGGGAGTGCTAGTAGGTTGTCATAGGGATGTTGCCACACCTCTCCCTTAATGTCTATGGTTTTCATCCATGACCCCTCTACTCCATATGTGATTTTGTTTGACAAGCTATCATCAGCCTGCATCCATCAACAAATCATGTCAGCAATAATAATCAATCATCATAACATCTAATCATTTGTACATATGTCATATCCACAACATTCAAACCCTAACAGTCCACTCTGTGACTCGATCCAGATTCCAAGTGGCTTCATTGATGCCTATGCATCATCAATGTCCAGATTCCTGCACACTTAGGAGAACCCAATCAACAACACCTGTCTATGTAAATACAACAAAATGGCATATCTCGAATCCACAATATTTCATAATCATAATCAAAACAAGCAATAGTATAATAACCCAGATCACTTGCATGCAAGTCTCTTGAAAGAATAAGTTCACTCATTGTGTGCAAGAGAGGGATGTTACATACACCCCCTCTTGTTTTAAATTTTGTCCTGAAGTTTCATAGTATATAAGTGCCAAAATAAAGTGTATCAGAATATCATAGGTCTAGCTACCAAAAAAAAATGGAAACTGCTAACGCATATCATATGTGTCCTCCCAGGTCACTGAGTGCAGACTATAGTTGTCCCATTGGGCCTTAACTTGATCTACTTTTCGATGTCATAGCTGTCGAATGTGATGGTCTAAGATGTGGATTGGATCCTCCATAAGAGAACCCTAGTCTGATACCTGCAAGGTACACATATCAATAACATGTGTAGGATCACTAACATAATATCTCAAAAAGATACATGAAAAACACCATGCATACGCCGCAAAGAATTAGACAAGGCTAGTTGATAGGCCACAGGCCCCTTCTTTTCCACAATATATAAGGGTCCCACAATCATAGGAGAAATTTTAGTACCCTTTACAAACTTGATCAAACTCTTATGTAGTTTCACTAGCAAGAAGACTCGATCTCCTACTTCATAACTCTCAAGGCGTATACAATGTCTAACAACTCCAAATCGTGCATCACATATATCTCCTCATGCCTTCTCAAATTTCTTGAGATGTAAGCGATCACTCGACCGTCTTACATCAAGACTCTGCCTAAGCCTTCCTTGGATGCATCAGTGCATACCAAGAATTTCACATCCATGTCAGGGACCTTTAGTATCGGTGTTGTTTTAAACAACTCCTTGAGCCTCCAAAATTCTTCTGTGCATTTATCGGTCCAAACAAACTTCTTGTTCTACTTCTGCAATTCTGTGATCAGATTTTCTATCTTTGAAAAACACTCGACAAAACGTCGATAGTATCCCACTAAACCCATGAAGCTATGCACTTCGGGGACATTCGTCGGTGCAGGCCATTCCATAATAGCCTAAACCTTTGTTGGATCCACGATGATACCTTCGCCAGAGATGACATGCCCTAAATAGTGAATTCTTGATTGATAAAATGAGCATTTAGACAATTTCCCTTACAATTTGTTC
>JASDQU010271044.1:9665-20601 GCA_032191745.1 Picea mariana
TGGAGGTAGATACTTTTGCATTGCACACATTAAACGGGGAATTTCTCTCTTCCAATATTTTATATCTTCCTTATGGGTTTCTTTAGATGACAACCACCTACAAATGTTATGAGAACACAATATGTTTCAACAAAGACAATATTGTATACATGAATATTACAAGTAAAACACATGTCATCAAAAACTTCTACAACATTTTTATTACATATAAATAATAATATGTAATTCATCTGTCGTTATTTACCTCATGTATTTTCCAAGGTCGTATATAACTTGTTTTATGTTGTTTTCAAAGTTGTTGGGAAAAGATAGAGGTAGCACATATTGTAACAAAACAATGGCACATTAATAAATTTCCGATTTCATATTAACAATATATTTACAAAATTTAAAAATATTACATTGATTCTTACCAATACATAACAAATATACGAAAGAAATTACCTTGATGAAGGTATGCTAGTCATGAGTTTTTAACCCGCCAAATTCACCTTTCTTTGTTAATATATTCTTGATGTTTGAAGCAAATCCTGTTGGAAATCTAATTTTTCGAATGAGCTCTTTTACAACATTGCTTTCATCTTCTTTAAATAACCATGGGAGGCTATTTCGATCGACTCCATTAGTCCTATATAAATCAATAATATTTAGCATTGCATGATTGACTTCTTGAATTTCACTACAAATTTTAGAAATTTTTTCTTTGTCACGCCTTCCATCTAAGATTCTCCACAACATTTCTGTTACGTTCTTCCCGATATGCATTGTGTCGAACAAATGAGTTATTTCTAGTTGCTCATAGCAGGGCAACCTACTAAATTGTTTGGGGAAACTTTTCATTCCTTGTGGAAGTAGATCAATGCCTTGACGACCAACTATATGTTACATAAATGAAATTAACACAACAATTGTTAGATTATACATAGTAGACATGAGAATTCAACACAATTAAAAATGTAATATATTGCATGCGATGATGAAGATTGACTTACATTGATGATTTGATCTGTTATATTCCAACTTCCATAGGTGTGGTGTCATTCTTCGTGGTTTTATCCCACTCTCCTCTTTACCATTGAAAAGATGTTTATCGGTATTTCGATACCTATGGTTCTTAGGGAGAAAGTGGCTATATTCATCAAACACCTCATTTCCTAAACTTCTTGAACGACAAGATCTCATCCTAGGACCACAAACTGGACATGCAAATTTACCCTTTGTTTGCAAACCTAGAAGATACGCATCAATGGCAGCATTAGTTATATAACAAACAATTATTTAAAAAACAAACATTATAATATCATCAACATCTAACTTATTTAAGTGAAATAGTGTGTTACATACCACAAAAATGTGTTAGTCTCGATGCATCGTGAATTGTCCATGTAAGAATCCCATGGAATTGAAATCCTCTTTGACCTTTTCGTCTAGAGATGTCGTACATAGTTTTTGTGGTGGGAAATCCCCCTACAGACTAGCAAATAGGGTTATATTATGCATGAAGATATGACCAAAAGAAATCTACTTTATACCTTCGTCCCTAGACCTAATCCCCATTTTTTTTTAGCAAATATATGGTTAGACCAACATACCTTGTTCCAGATGTTCGATGTCGATCCTTCTTCATGCTTGATCGCTTATTAGCATCTCTCCTCCCAAGGCTAACCTGCATACAAAACAAGCAACAAACTACACATTCACTTTACCTACAGACTAATGGGTTAGAGATTCAAACATATATCTACTAAATTATGAAGAACTCATATAGTGGGATGGGAAAAGCATTTCTTTATTATTAACTTTAATGAATCAACTTACAATGTTGAGACTGGCCATTGCTCCGCGAATCCTGATCCTGGGCTCCTCTTCAAATGTCCTCCAACTTCTTTGCTTTGTATCTCTCTTTGCACAAGGATGGCTAAAGGGTTGGGACAATGGGAATGTGCAATTGGGCAGAGTTTCTTTACTCTTATTCTCCTCCTCCAAATGGGACCCCTAACCCTTCTTTTATGGGCTAGAAGAAGCTAAGTATTTGGATGAACCCTCGGCCATGCATGGCCGGGAGTTTCAGTTAACTCACCCAAAGTTGTGTGTTCTGTCGACAACTTTCCTTTTTTCATGCTTTTGTAGGTCCACGCGGGCTGTTTTAGGTCAAATAGCATGTTCACATGTTCAGTAATGGATTAGGGAGCGTGGGCCCTTATAAAAGAGGTTTTTTAAAAAGTTTTTCAACAGTGCTTTGGCAAAGAAGGGATCTGAGATGGCCTGATGCCAGGTAAGCATGTATGGTGCAAATTAGGGTTATAACAGATGCCCCCTAATGTGTGAGGTCAGAAGAGCATCTAATGGCCGAAATACATTACCAATATTTACTGATGTGCCGAACAAGTGAGCCCAGGGACCAGGAACCAGGAAGCGCCATCTGCAAAATAAAAAATGTCTTACAGAGGCGGGCATACCCATGCTTGGGATAAAATAGAATCATGGCTACCAATCAAATACACTGTAGATCCATGTCAAATAACTATATAAAGTGTAGCCACGAAAAATACACAGCGGAACTACATCTCAAAATAAAAAAGATATACATATAGAGTATCCATCTTCTAGAAGTTGATACAGCCTGATGGTTGGAGATGAGATCTTCAGAGCTCGAGAAACAACTTCAAAATCTTCAAAACTCAAGGTAGGAGTGTAATATGAGTGTACGACTTCACTACCCAGAGGTCTTTGATGGCTCATCGGTCATGGACTAGATAATCTTGATGATCAGACTGAAGGCTTCATTGATTTCAGACAAGGACTTGATTGGACATTCATGATGGCCGGGTATGAGGGAAAGAGACAAATTGCAGAGGGGCCAACTCAGGCTTGGTAGAAACTTCCCTTGGAAAACAACATGACAAATGATGTGACTTAGGCAGCATGGCATTAATCATAAGTTTACGATGCCGGAGGCAACACAAACTCTCCATATGTTTGGAAGAATAGCCGAACGGAGGAGGACACAACTCTATGTAGTGAGAAAAACTTTCTAAGGTCATACTACATCCCATAGTTTGACGAACAAACGAACATATGTGCTTTATCCAAGGGCCACTCATTATGCTACCAACAAAGAAAATACTTTTCCCTTCCTCTTTTTGGGGTATATTTGATTTTTTTTGTCTTTTTCAATAATTTTGGAAAAAAGAATAAAGGAATTTTATGTTACAATGGAGGAACGAGTGTTACAAACATACAAGTTCAAGGCACAAGGACAAGACCGATGTTCAGAATAATGATACTCGAGAAAAATCCTCCTGGGGCCAAGGGTGTTAAGACACAAAAGCAAAGTGCTATAAGGCTGGCGTATAAGGTATGCAAACACGGTTAACAAAACACACAATGGTAACGTCCTTCGATGTAAGTTTAACGAGCCCAGAGAAAGTAAGCTCAATGGTTTTTCATATTTAGAGAGTCTGAAAAAACGTAAAAGGAGACTTCGTTGGGGTACCTTTTTCGAAGATAGTCTAGCCGGTTCGAAAAAGGGGTAAACTAGCACCGACAAGACGTCTATTCAAAACCATTTTAATGAGTGTGACAAGGACAAGATCACTCGGCCATTTTTTCATTTTTAAGGAGTCTAAAAAAATATTAACCATGGACTTCATCAGTAATGTTCTTATGGGCCATTTTAACGAGTGTGAAAGGATAAGGTCACTCGACGATTTTTTCAATTTTAGGGAGTCTGAAAAGAGATTAACTATGGACTCTGTGGGGGTTCCTTTTTCATAAGTTTATTCCCTTAGGCCCGAAAAAGGGGTAAAATTATACCTGAGAATACTCTTCTAAAGAACCTAAGTTCCATAGAGTATACCTTTGTTTGTATAGTTGACCGTTCGGACCAAAAAAGGGGTAAACTATCACCGGACAGACGTGACTTCAAATTTCAATTTAACGAGTGTGAAAGGCCACAAGATCGCTCGACAATATTTTCATGTTTAGAGGGTCTGAAAAGGGCTTAAAAGAAGACCCGTTATATCTTTTGGGAGTCCTGAGGGTGAGGTTAAGAGCGAAACTCCAAAAAACCGTTGAAAAATACTCAAAACTCCAAAAAACCTGTCTTGATACCCGATCATATCCCTCCCGTGTAAATCCTAAATCACTCTAAATGGTTTTTGGTATTAAGAAAATGATAAGGGAGGCCAAAAAAGTGACAAAAAGAGGCCAAAAAGTCTATAAATAGAAGCTGGCAGCTCATTATCACCATTGCTGATTTGGAAATTGACTTTGAAGCCAAAAGACCCCCTTTGATAAAAGTGGTGATTCCGGGAGCTGCAGTGGACGAAACGAACTTGTGTCTAGACCAAGTAAGTACAAACTCTCTTAACTTGCATTTTCAGTCTTTATTTTTGTATTGGGTTTCATTTTTTAGGGGGGCATCGACCTTTAAAAGGTCGGCCCTAGGTCCATGCGGGCTGTCTCAAGACAGGCCGCATGTACATTCAGGCATAGTAAACTC
Organism: Picea mariana; assembly: GCA_032191745.1. Taxonomy (NCBI): domain Eukaryota; kingdom Viridiplantae; phylum Streptophyta; class Pinopsida; order Pinales; family Pinaceae; genus Picea; species Picea mariana. Next base: position 14,170 of record JASDQU010271044.1, read on the forward strand.
TGCATGCGTGTACACGTGATTGTCACTATTATAGCCCATGTGGACCCCCTTAGTGAATGAAAAAGGCTTAAAAGGCAAGGGTTAACCCTATTGAACCTTGGTGTTTTGCAGGATGTATGTTCATTGGAGAGAAAGAAAGCATGAACAGGTTAGTGAGTTGGTCGGGGAAGACCCCAATGCTGTGGCTACTTTGATGCAATGTGGGTTACTCAAGTTTTTCCTATGTCCTTTTATGTGGGCATAACCTAGGCTACTGAATGCCTTGGTTGACTATTGGCATCCATCTACAGAGGCATTCATGTTAGAGGGGAAGTCACTGGTGCCCATGACCGAGGACATTTACTTTTTGACTGGCCTCTCCAGGAGAGGGGAATCAGTCAACTTCTGGACTTTTTCTTCGGAGCCACATAACATAGCAGAATTGATAGGTCTATACTGTGCAGATGATACAGACCGCTCGAGCTCATAGGTGCCCATAAGCAAGATCACTAACTTATTGCTACAGGCGATAGTGTTGCTTATCAGGCGAATTACTGGTTCTGCGGCTCTACATCAGGCGTCCCGTGCACAGATGAAATGTGCAATCCAGTGCTTAAATGCAATTTTTTTTTATTGGAGTACCACATTGCTTGAGTGTATGAAGAGGTAGTTGACAGATTTTTTTTTGCAGACACAGAGGAACTTCGGGTTCAGGACCATTATGTGTTCATTCTTTTTTGAGAGAGTTCCGAGTTTTAGTCCTTGAGTAGTGGTACGAGGACATCAAGCCTCTCTTCTTGCTATGTGTAGATGGGCAGTATTGCTGTCGTGACAGGGTGGTGGAAGGACCAATGAGTCCTTCGACGATGACTTCTTTGCGTGGTTGTCATGACAGATCCTGGTTATAGATAATTACCCCTATGCTGGGATTGATTTCTCGAGAGACCCTGAGATACTAGTAACTCCTGATGAGGAGCGAGGGGAGATGGGTAAGTCTCCACCTTTGTAGTTTTTTTTTGTTAAACATATGTAATTTTTTTGTTGTTTTTGTTATATATATCATTTTTTTTTGTTATACCAAAGTATGTGATGGATATGTGTTTGTTGTGTGTAGATGTGGGACCAGTGCGACCCACTGACTATGCGAGGAATAGGCATCGTCCTCGGCCAGGGGCTGCACCTGTCGCCACAGGGGGACCAACAGTAGCAGGAGATCTTCCAGTTGGGGAGGCTGAGAGGGTATTGAGACGAGTTGAGTGGAACTTTATTGCGCTCACTCGCACAGTCCCAATGGCAGAGATTGAGGACCTGCCACCATCTATGCAGCATCATGTAGTGGGGGCACCACGGACGTGGTTCTGGTTGTTTCGGCATTTAGCCAACGCTGTGAACCAGTATAATAGGGCCCACAGGCCCTGACTTTAGCTAGACATTTTTACATGCCATGAGCACTACTTGTATATATGTTTTGAGGGCATAGGCCCTGTGACTCATTATTGGTCATATTTTTGAGGCACTTGCATCCATCTATGTACTCTGGTTACTTTATGATATTATATATGTTTTTTTTTTGTCTTTTGTGTCTTATGGATCATGCGTGAAAAAAATGTATTTACATGTTTATGTGAATGTTCTTTCATATGTGTGCAAGATGCGAATCTAAAATTTGATTAGCTAGAGTATGTATAACTTGGTTTAATCTCCTAGGAACATGAAAAGATGTAATATAATCAAAGTTTCATTCTAAGATACGTACCCTAAAGAATCGTCGGTGTAAAGTTGGATCATGAACCCGGTATATTCTGTTTAACTGAGACACAACCAGCTAAGCGTCGAGATAGACACGAAGATGAGAGATACCAAATGACAAAGCATCACGAAGCAACTCAATAACTGCACTATACTCGGCAACATTGTTTGTGGTGTCACCTAAGCATATACCTCCAGAAGATAATAACTGGCCTTGAGGTGTAAAGATTTCCCAAGCTGCGGAGGCAAGCCTCCGAGTGTGCCGACTAGTACCGTCTGCAAACTCAACGAACACCTCAGAATCACTTGACATCTACCACAGTGATGAAATATAATATCAATGACATGTCCATAACACTAAAAGAAACTAGAAAGTAATAGTACAAAGACTATACATGTGTTATAAAAAGTTACCCACAGTGACCTGCCTATGAGTAATACTTCTTGAGGTAGAGCCCATTTCTAGGCTCCGCCAAAGCATTCCCTTCAAAGTCAACCAGATGATAAGCACCCTTTTCTAAAACCACTTTTATGATGAAAGGTCTGAACCACATGGGTTTGAATTTTCCTGCCCCCAGGGGGTCCTTATCTTGGTCATAGACCAGGACAAGGTCGCCTTCAGAGAAAATCCAAGGACAAACAAACCTATCATACTGACACTTGACCTTATGTTTGTGAGCCTCATTGGCCAGGGCCTCATCACGATGTTGCTCAAGGTATACTAACCATTCTTCAAGTGGAGAAGTGTCTGGCAATAATTGTGCTGCCAACTTTAGAGATGATATCTGACATTTGATAGGCAAGACTACCTCCAGCTCATAAACGAGTTGGAAAGGTGAGAAACTGGTTGCAGTCTTAATAAATGTTCGGTAAGCCCATAATGTCGAGTATAACATCAAATGCCAATTTGACTTGGTTGAGTTGATCGCTCGTTGTAGAATGGTTTTAAGAGTTTTGTTCACAGCTTCTACCTGACCATTTGCTTGGGGGTAGTAGGGTGACGAATGTTCCTGCCATAACCCAAGCTTTGACGTTAACTCGATCATCATATGGTTCTGAAAGTGACTACCATGGTTAGTGACAATCTCCCTTGGGACGCCGAACCTTGCTATTATCTGGTTGAATAAAAAGAGAGTTGCAGTCTCTCCATCATCTTTAAATGTTGGCATAACTTCAACCCATTTTGTGAAGTAGTCTACAACTATGATGATATAGCGGTTCCCCCTTGCTGAAGGAGGGTTCCATGTAGTGTAATCAATCCCCCACTTGGTGAAGGGACCAACTGTGATGACAGGAAACATGAGAGCGGGATGTGCCCTCATCTTCCGAGAGAAGATTTGGCATGGGTGACACTTCTTGACTGATTCGATACAATCTTTGATAAGTTTCGACCAGAAGTAACCTGCTCGTAGAATCTTTTGGGCTGTTACCAACCCATAAAAATGACTGCCACAAGCTCTGGTATGCCAATCATTAAGCATGATAACTGCTTTTTCGTGAGTGAGACATCGATGTAGGATGCAGTCTACACCTCTTTGATACAATGTATCATCGAGTATGAGATAATTCTTAGCCTGATGGCATATGCGTCAACACTCATCACGAGAAGTAGTGGTGGGGCACTTCAAAGTTTGGATATAGATAAGGATATCTCCATACCAGGGATCTGAAGAGGTGATAAAAAACATATCTCCTATGATAGGCGACTCTTCGGGCACAATATCACCTAACTCAATTGGAAGTTCCGAAATAAGTTCTGCGAAGTCCAGTGACTTTTTGGATTTCGTTGAAACGAAATCTAGGTCAAACTCCTGGAGGATGACTATCCATCTACTGATCTTTCCGCCTATTACCCGTCGTCTCAACATGTACTGAAATGGATTCACGACATCAATGACGATGGTCTTACGAAACAGAACATAATGACAGAACCATTGAACAACATGGACTGCTGCCAACGCAAGTTTTTCGATATGAGAATAATTGAGTTCCGGTCCGACTAGGCCTCGGCTCAGGTAATAGATAACATATTCTGAAAACAAGTCATCTTCCTGAACTAATACCATGCCAATGGTTGACTCTGTTGCAACCAGATATAATAAGAAATCCTTGTTATAGTTAGGTGGCCGGAGCAGAGGGGCAGTTGTGAGTGCGTGTTTTAATGCGGCGAAAGAGCATTGAGCGGCATCGTCCCAATAAAAAGGAACATCTTTTTTAAGTAAGCGCATAAAGCCCTTGGTGATCTCGGCATAGTTAGCAATAAAGCGTCGTAGAAAATTTGCCTTGCCCTGGAGACTCTGAAGTTGAAGGATTGTGCGTGGGGGGGGGCAACTGAATTATTGCCTCAACCTTGAGAGGATCGACCATGATCCCTGTTGTTGACACTATGAAACCTAACAATCATCCTGATGTTACGCAAAAGCTGCACTTGTTTGGATTCAAGCAAATCCGGAAGTAGCGACAACGCTCAAAGATAAGTCAGAGGTGTGTGGGATGATCCGTTCTCTTGTGAGATCGAGATGCTAAATCATCTAAATGGGCCTCGACTATATGCTTGAGGTCATGGAAAGAAAAAGACATGGCCTGTTGAAAGGTGGCTCCAACATTTTTGATACCAAAAGGCATCTTACGATACACAAATGTACCCCATGGACAAATGAATGTCGTTTTGTGCTGGTCTTTGGGTTTGATTTGTATTTGATTATATCCTGAAAAACTGTCCATGAAAGAGAAGGCCTCACAACCCCCACATTCATCAATTATCTGGTCGATGAATGGTGTAAGAAAATTATCTTGGGACAGGCCTTGTTCAAATCACGAAAGTCTGTACATACACGAATTGTGCCTTTTTTTTTATTGACCAGCACGGGGTTTGACACCCATTGGGTCAAATGGATAGGATAGATAAAACCGGCTTTTAGCAGTTTCTCAACCTCAACCTTAAAGGTTGTTGCTTTCTTGGGGTTAACTAGACGAAGCTTCTGCCGGATAGGCTTGGCATCTGGATACGTTGTGATTTCATGTTCAACTATTTTTGGATCGCTGCCTGGCATTTCCTCATAAGACCAGGCAAAAAGGTCGCAGAATTCTTTAAAAAGATTTGTGTAGATTTGAATCTCTCCGGGGGAGCAATCAGCTCCATCGAAAACATTCTCCACGACGCCAGGATTTCGGGAGATATTGATCGGTAAGGTTTCAGCGATAGTTTCCATATTACCCTCAGCATAAAACTTGTGCGTAGATAAGGGATTAATGGGACAAGACCTATGTCCCATCATAGTCAAGGTGAATTCTCCAGCTTCGATTCTACTTAACGCTGGGANTCCCAGGGTTTGTCTAGAGTAGTCATTGCCTCAATTATAGCTTCATTAGTGGGCAAGACTAAGTCTAATGAATCGCTGTGAGCAAGAGAACCCTAAGCCAAAATAGGCTCCAGAAGTGGATCGAACTCTTGTGCGGGAGTGGGATCAGTGTTGGATGAAGCTTGCTGGACTAAAGAGTACACTACTTCAGCTGCGGACAAGGGCATGACATGCTCGGGTGCCCTGTCCCATCCATCGTGGTCGATGGGGAAGGAAGTATTCACAGATCATCGAAGTAAGTCATGCGGAATGAAGAAACTTGAAAAATCTCAACCTTATGGTGATTGGATATAAACTTGATATCGCCTTGAGGGGGCGGGTAATCGAAGGTACCCATCAAAGATGGGCACAAACCAACCCCTGTGTTGACTACACCTGGTTGTGTATTATCAATCATCGGGACCGTGGATGCCCCCAATGAAGGGCCAGGTCTGGAGAAAGACAATTGATCGATGGTCACTATCCGACCCTCGAGTGGAAACAACAAGACCCATAAAACTGTAGCAACCACAACTTGCATGGCATATGTCCAACTCCTTCCTAACAAGAGGTTATAGTTGAGGGGAGCATTGACTACCTCTACCTCGACACACACGGTCTTCCCTCCTAACTGTATGGGGAAAGAGGGAATGATACCATGTGGTCGAAAAAAACGACCGTCGAAAGCAGTGAGGAGAGTAGGTGACGGAGACAAAATGGTTTGGCCAACAGCCTTCCAACACACCAACGACATAATGCATGTCGAGGCTCCCTCATCGACCACCGTGCGGAAGATATTTCAAGTAAAAGTTTTCATGGGATAAGCCACTACTATCTGAAATTCTACGTGGTAAGCCAGATGAGGTTTTAGGTTGGTTGTATCCAGCATGATTGTACCTGGATTACAAGTCTCAGTAGATCCTAAAGTGGTTAACAAGGCTTTCCTCTGGGAAAAGCAACTTTGAAGGACCTCCAAAGCAGACATCACACAAGGGGTTTGTGATAAATCTTCCACCACATAATATTTCTGGGCAGCCCTTGCGTTTGGGTTGTGAGAAGATTTTTTGAATGCACCTTTGGGGATACGTGTCATTGTTTCACCCAATGTTTTCTCAATCTGTAGAGGAAGAGATGGGAGTTCAGATTCTTTTCCCTTCTCAGAAGTGCTTGGTTTACTATAGTCATGCGCTCTAGTCAATATAAAAGCATCACCCTTCACTATATATACATTCACGGATGTGGGGTTGTTTGAAGACAGAGAGGGTCCTTGGCTACCCCCTTCTGTGCTTGCAGAGGCTTGAGTTAGATTTTGCCCATGTTGGAATGGATTGGTTAACACAGTAGGTTGTTGCTGTGTCACAAA
>JASDQU010271045.1:0-11220 GCA_032191745.1 Picea mariana
GATCAAAGACAAGGATCCTAACCCTAATTCAGAATCTTATTCCTGAAAATACTGGTAAAAGACAGATCATCGACGCAGACCCCACTGTTATTGTCGCGACCACAACAATTCAACCAGAAGAACCAAGAGATCCTGAAGAGGGGGAGCGCCTTTTTCATTCACAGATGTGGGTGAAGGGGGGCCCGCTGCACTTTATTGTTGATAGCGGAATTCATAAGAACCTCATCTCAGCAGAGGTCATCGAATAGTTGGGATTGTCGACAACACCACACCTGCATCCATACAACATCGGGTGGATTCGCCAGGGATGAGATCTCTGTGTTAGCCAGCAATGTTGATTGTCATATGGCATCCAACCCTTCAAGGATGAGGTATTATGTGATGTTTCCCCACTGGATGTCTTTGATGTTCTCTTGGGCCAACCATATATGTGGAAGTGCCATGTTGTTTATGAGTCTCAACCCCGTAGTGTCATTATTTCTCTGGGGAGTCATCTCTACAGAATACCAAAGATAGTTTTTACTACTATTTCACCTAAATAGTGCCGCAAGGTAGTATCTCATACTACAAAATTTGGCTTCTTCACAATCTGTTCAAAAGGTGAACAAAAGGATACTGCAACCACTATAGTCTCGGACCAAACACCTTCTATCAAACAAAAGAAGCTCGACAATATTGCAGCAAACAACAAAAATTCCTTCTTCACACAGTCATCTCAGGTAGCCCAACTAGTTGAAAAGATTCAACCCCACCAACAACAGGTTCATGATAGCCTTCCACAAACCAAGCAACACGACGTCTCCAACAAGGCAAGCAACTCACCAAGATTTAGATTCAGCAATCGCTTTTCCCTCTTCCCTGGGATCTCAACGCAATGGAGACCATTGCTTCCTAAGGAGGGAGGATTGATCCAGGTGGATATCGGTGGCCACCCACCTATTCCACTGGACTAAAAAAACAATTTTCCACCTTGGCAGTTTTTCGGTATTGTTTTGGGTTCCAAACTTCTGGGGTCGTTTTGAGGCCCTAAACGACGTTTTTTAGGGATTTGGAGTCCAAGGGGTTGTCAAATATACCAACTTGGACGAGTCGAAAATCATTCTTCTTGGTTAGACCTTTCCAACGGTGTATTGAGCGCCCCAAACGGAGATTGTATGCAAACGTTACGCCCCTGGGAAGTTGACGTATCAACTACCCCCACCAGGGCCTGCAAACCATTTGGCTTTTCATCTTCCGGGGTTAGGGTTTTGGATTTTACTTATGTTAAAAAGACCTTTGGAGCCTCATTGGAACAATCATATTCTTACGGATGCGAGTATCCGCCACAACTCTTCTCAGAGATAAGTTGCCACCATTCTAGCGAGTCTTTCACTCTGTATTTTAAGCCTTTGTACATTTTTGCTGATTAATAGAAAATTGTGTATTGTTGTATCTCTGTGTTTATGGTTGCATATCTAATACATTTATGTTATGTTATTGAATATCCAAGATATATCTGTACATTTATTTATTATATCTCCGCTCTCATTTCATGCCGAAAATAATCTCGATCAAGGTTCCAGGATAAAATGTCAGTGTACTGTGTGATTGCTTATTTCATTTACATTCTTGATTAAATTCTTGTTCTCTTCTGCTAGGATTAGTGTGGACGTGTCCTGCATTTTTTGACATGTGGTATCAGAGCTTAGGTTTTCCCTGACAAGTGAGTGTTAAGAGCGATGTTATGCTTTGGCGAGTATATCAGATCTTGATTTTCCAATCTTGAATCTAAGAACTAAACTCTAGCTATAGTAAGAGTCGTAAGTCATAAATTGTGTTAAAGATCGTGGTAAAGAATGGCAAGCAATTCCATAATAGAGATAGAAAAATTCAATGGCCAAAATTTTGAGCTTCGGAAGCTTAAAATTGAAGATCTTCTTGTGGATCGAGAACAATGGACAATGGGTTTTCTAGGTACCCAGCCGATAGGCATGTCAACGAAAGAATGGGAGAAACTCTAACGAAGAGAAAGAAGTAGGATTCAACTTTGTCTTGCATATTTGGTGTTGTTGAATGTCTCGGGTGAAGATTCGGCCAAGAAACTATGGGACAAGTTGGGAAGCTTATATTGTCGAAATCTTTGGTAAATAAGTTGTTTCTCATAAAGAAACTGTATCTTATGAGGATTAGTGATGGAAGTTCGATGACTGAGCATTTAAATGCATTTAACACTGTGTTAAGTAGTTATCGTCTATGGATATTAAGATCATTGATGAGGAGAAGTGTGTCAACCTATTATGTTCTTTTCTAGACTCTTGGGATAACTTAGTAGTGGCTATTGGGAGTAATACAACAACACTAGCGCTAGAGGACGTAGTCAATTCTATGTTTTCAGAAGAAATGAGAAGGAAGAACATGGAAGGATCGGTCAAAGATACTCTGGTAGTGAGAGGTCGAATGATAGACAGAGATAAAGGAATATTCTCAGGTAGAAAGTTCAATTCGAAGGGTAGATCTAAATCCCCGGTTTAGTCAACGCAAAGCTGCTGGAAAAGCGGTAAAGTTGGGCATTATAAAAAGGACTGTAAGTCGAAGGCAACAAAATTTAGTGTTGGATTCGATGAGAAGCGGTCAATTGAGAGAAAGATGACCTTGGACAAGGGAGGTGATGTGTATCTGCTGTCGACCAATACACAATCAGATCAAGATGTTTGGTTGATCGACTCAGGAGCATCCTATCATATGACACCACATAAAGAATGGTTCTGTAAATATGAACAATATGATGGGGGTGATGTGTTCTTGGGGGACAACTCGACAACCAGAATTGTCGATCGGGGAAGAGTACGACTGACACTGCAGGATGGGAGGAAAAGAACCCTTCCAGGTGTCCTATACATTTTGGGTTCGGCAAGAAACCTAATATATGTCATATATATGAGTGATGCAGGTGTGCATACTTTATTTCAAAAGGATTCGTGCAAGATGGTCAAAGGTGTGATGGTATTAATGAAAGGAGTTATGATTGGTACCTTGTACAAGATGTTAGGGAATGTCAACTCAACTGGATGCAACAACATCATTTCCCTTGAAATCAACTCGATTGCAACTCGACCCGACTCGATGTCGTCTTGACTCGAGCCAAGTCGGTTCAAACTAACTCGACAAGACATGATGAGATCGACCCAACCAAGTTATGGCACGAGAGGATGGGAGACAATGGAGAAAAATGACTTTGATCTATGCAAAGAAAAGGTATGGTCAAAGGTTTTCCTGAATGTGGTTTAGAAGTCGACTTTTGTGAACATTGCATATATGGAAAAAAATTCGGGTGAGATTCCCATATTGAGTGACAAGGGAAAATGGGATTCTAGAATTGGTGCATAGTGATGTGTTTGGCTCGGTTACAGTGCCTTCACTCTGTGGATCCCTATATTATTTCTCCTTCATAGATGATTTTTATAGGAAGACATGGATATATTTCCTGAGGAAGAAATCAGAGGTTTTCAAGAGATTTAAGGAGTTTAAAGCTCTTGTTGAAAACCAGACATAAAAGAGGATTAAAGTGTTGAGGACTGACAATGGTGGTGAATTCTGCGGAAATGAATTTGATTAGTTCTATAAGTAGTGTGTCATAGCACGCCAAAATACCACACCATATACCCCACAACAAAATTGAGTTGTCGAGAGAATGAACAGAACATTGATGGATAAGGCAAGGAGCATGCTCAGTGGTGCTGGGCTTGCACAAGAATTATGGTCAGAGGCAGTTGAGACTGCAAGATATCTGATAAATATGTCTCTTTCATCGGTGCTAGTTGACACGACTCCAAATAAGGTATGGTCTGGTAAGAAGCCTTCATTGGCACATCTCAAAGTATTTGGTTGTGATGCATGTGTGCATGTTCCCAAGGAAAAGAGGAGCAAGTTGGACAAGAAGGCAATAAAATGTATTTTCATCGGATATAAAGAAGGAATGAAAGGATATAAGCTATGGGATTCTGCATCAAGGATAACATTGTATAGTCGAGATGTGGTCTTCAGAGAAGTCGGAGGTAAATACAAGCCTGAGGAAGTTGTTCAGACCAAGAATAATCCTGATATAGTGTGGTTTGAACTAAGGAACGAAGAAGATGATTCAGATGAGTCAACTAAATCTGAGGAAGAGGTGGAACAACTGACTTTGGTGGTAAGGAGGTCATAAAGAGTAAAGAAACCAATTGAGAGGTATAGTCCACACGGCTTCCTAACCACATTTGTGCTAACTACCATCGACGATGAGCCCAATTCGGTCAATGAGGTAGTCAACTCGGCAGAGGGTAAACTCTGGAAGGACACCATGGTCAAAGAGATGGAATCCTTGTACATGAATGAGACATGGGATTTAGTCAAGTTACCTAGTGGAAGGAAGCCCATTGGTAGCAAGTGGGTGTTCAAGAAGAAGATGAATGCCAAAGGACAAGTCGAGAAGTTCAAAGCTCGACTAGTAGCGAAAGGTTATTCCCGAGTTGATGGAGTCGATTTTAGTGATATTTTTTCCCCTATCGCAAAAATAATTTCCATTAGAATACTAATGTCTCTGGCTGCAACATTTGATCTGGAGATAGAACAAATGGATGTGAAGATAACATTCCTACATGGGGACCTATAAGAAGAAATCTACATGAGATAGCCTGAAGGATTTGTAGCAAAAGGCAAGTAAGAGTTGGTGTGCAAACTCAAAAGATTCATTTATGTTCTAAAGAAATTGCCAAGGATGTGGTACCATAAGTTTGACACATACATCCTTAGTTTGGGATTTATGAGAAGCAAAGTTGATCACTACATATATTCCAAGGAAGAAGGTGAGCATTTCATATATGTAGCTTTGTATGTCAATTACATGTTGCTTATTGGAAACAACATGGTCATAGTGTGCTCTACGCTGAGACCAAGTGTGTCACTGGATATCCACCGATCTGGGAGAGAATTCGTGGAGGTTCGATCCCTAGCCTGGTATAGGTACCACATATTTATGTTGTGTAGTTGGGCTATCAACTAAGGAGGAAGTGTGGTATTTACGCCCAATCCAAGGATACAGTCGTGGCCAATCATGATGGAGTGGCCCAAGCCTGGCCGCCAACAGAGCCTACGCGTGATCTAGATTTTTGATTTTGTAAGTGTTTTCCAGAAGAAGGAGGCTGCCCTGGTGGTAGTTGTGTCGGTTAGAAGCCGGTTGGAGACTGTGTGCTAAGATGGGTATTTGTCCTTATTAATAGAGTGCCAGATGTCGGGAGTGTTCAACATGCGCCAGAGGGAATTGGCAGAAAGTGCTTTGCTGAAGTGATAAGTATTACAGAGTCCCCATCCGCCTTTGCGTTTGGGTTTGGCCAATGATTCCCAATTACAGAGATGTTGTCAAGTATGATTTGAGCAACCCGACCAGAGAAAATTATAGGTCATACGGTGGAATTTTGTGATAACCGTAGCAGGTATGGATGCAAGAGCCATCCAGTACATCGGCGTCCCTTCTAGGACAACTTTAATGAGAGTGAACCGACCGCCAAGAGAGAGCCACTTCGTGCACCAGTGTCCAATCTTTTTTTCAAATTTAGCAATGAGCTAGTGCCAATCCGCTGGCTTATAAGAGTCTTCTTTTAAAAAATACCCTAGATACTTGAGACCAACTGAAAGATGTGTAAAAGAGTGAGGGAAGATACCTTTTAGTTGTTCCAAAGCTTGTTGTTGTAGATTGGCAAAGTGAAATGTCGATTTATCCCAGTTAATTGACAATCCCGAGGTGCAGCAGAAAGTTGAAAGGATCTCTTTAATCTCTATCCATTCCTGTAAAGAGTCATTGGTCATAATGAGAACATCATCAGCGAATAAGAGATGGAGTATCATGATAGTCCTGGACACCTTAATGCATGTGATCTTACCCTCTGCTTGTCCAATTTTTAGTAGGAGACTCAGGGCTTCCATGGCCAAAATGAAGAGCAGAGGTGAGAGGGGTCAGCCATGTCTCAGACCTCTGCCACTACGAAAGAAGGAGGAAGATTCTCCATTGATCAAAATGGTGATATTTGACCACACAACTCATGACCCACTTAATCATAGAATGACTAAAGCCTATACGAGTCAGGATCAGTCTGAGAAAGTCCCAGTCAATGCAATCAAAGGCCTTCTTAAGGTCTAGTTTGAGGATGAGCGCCTTGGAATTTTTAGATTGTATGCTATGTAAGCACTCTTGGGCAGTGCCAATAGCATTTAGAATTTGGCGACCTTTAAAAACCCCAGTTGTTCATTTGAAAGGAAATGAGAGAGAATTGGCCTAATTTGGTTCGCGATGATTTTAGAGATGAGTTTATAGCAAATGTTGCAGAGTGCAATTGGCCTAAAATCAGCAAATGTAGTAGGATTGGCAGCTTTGGGGATGAGGGTAAGAAAAGTCGAATTCAGAGCGTCAATCACCTTCCCTTTGAGTCTAGTGTCCTCCATAAGTTCTAGCAAATCCAGGCCAACCAAATCAAAAAAATGGAGGTAAAATTCTACAGTCCAGCTGTCAGGGCCTGGACTTTTATCCTTAAAAAAGGATTTTAAAGCAACCAAAATCTCTGGGAGCGAGCAAGGGCTATCAAGAGCATGGGAATCCTCCACAATTAATGAATGAGGGAAGAGCCTAGCCACTGTGACTAAGGTCTGTAAATTCTCAGTCGACTTCGCCTCAAAGAAAGGTTTGAAATGTCTAACAGCAACTAATTTTATTGCTTGTTGTTCTCTGGAAAGATTACCTTCTGCATCTGCAATCTCCTAGATATGTTTTTTTACTTCTATAGGAGCTAGCGAGATTGTGAAAAAAAGTTGTGTTGAGATCACCATTTTTAATCCAGATGGTTCTGCAACGCGGTCTCTAGGTGGCTTATTCTTTGAGGAGGAGTTGGTTCCTTTCAACTTCAAGAGATTTTATAACTAGACTGTTGTTTCCAAATAGTCCAGCCCGATCATCTGTTTGTTGTAGATTCAAGCTGTAATAATATTTCTGTATTGTATTTTTTATGAGTGGAATCCTAGGCTTTTGTGCGGGCTTTGATGCACTTGAGTTTCCAAATGAGTCGATGTTGAATACAGGGCTCGTCAAGGTAAATAGGATCTTTCCAAACATCAGAAACTATAGAGTTGAATTTTGTTTCTAGAAGCCAGCCTGAATTAAATTTAAAGGGATGTGCCATCTTATGAATTGAAGAGTCTAGATGTAAGAAAATCGGCGCATGGTCAGAAAGATAAGAGGAATCCACCCAGGTGCAGATTCTATACTCCATTGTGATTAGTTGATCCGAGATGAGAAAACGATCCAATCTTTTGGAGATTGAATCTGATCCCAGCCTCCCATTACGCCAAGTAGGAGCTAAGTAGACTAGAGCATAATCCACCAGGTTGTGCGATGTGAACAAAGAAATAAAGTAATCTGCCAAGGTGTCTTGGGTAGCAGAGTCCCCCCAAATTTCTCTGACAGAAGGAGGGTCAATCTTATGAAGTTAAATGTGAGGAGAAATGATCTTTCTAATATAACAAGCTATACTTCCTATTTATTTACGGTGGGATTTCTTGTTCCATACCGACCACAAGACAAATCCTTCCATGTTAAAGACCTTAAACTCTTATATAAATAAATTAATTAATTTGATTAATAAATACATGCATAAATTATAGTAAGAGTAATTATAATACATCAATATAATATGATGTTTATAAGTATAGAATTATACTTAAAAGGAATGTTAGGATAAATTTATTTATTTAATTTTGCACATAGTGTTGAAGTTATAGTCCCATAAAATAGATACATAGTTATGAATAGATTAATGTGATGACACAGTAATGTTATATGTGATATTTAATTTATTTTGAATTTAATGTTTTAAGGAGGTGTGGGTCATAAAGTAGGTGAGGGTGTTACTTATATTAGGATTTATTATATTTATTACATGTATAATTTTATATTTATTTATATATATAATTGTTATATGTTAATATTAATCTAAAGCTTAGATTTATATAGTTGTATTTAAAGGGTGTTTATATGAATTGATTTACTACATTTTGCACAATGTTTGAAATGTGAATTTATTGTCCCATGCCATTTAATGGATCTATAATAATGAATGGTTAATGTTATGAAATTATACATAGTAATGCTATACGTGATATTTATTCTATATTGAGTTTAATGTTTTTAATGTTTTGATGGATTGTTAGTTTGGTGAGATTCTTACAATGTTCTTCGTTAGTGGAACATCCAACTTTTTTTCCAATAAAAAATTAGCTCAAAATTATATTAAGATATATTTTTTTACATAATATCATCCATGGTCAAGCCCAGTCTTAATATGACTGATAATAAGCTTAGTAAAAAGGATAGTCACAGTCTTTGATTTCATACAGTCTCTCAAAAAAGCATAATATTCAAAATACAAAAACCATCAAAAGTGCACAACCTTGAGAAGGTTATGATCATATCCCAACTAGAAAGCTAGAGCAAAAAACTATCTTGATAAACTGGAAGATATAAATCATAACATAACCAAATAATTCATGGGTCTTGTTCCTCCAGGTTCCCATAGATAAAAAGATGTTTTGCCTTAAGGCTCAAGAAGAGCTTGTTTTGAAAGTTGGTCTACCTCTTTGTTGAATTCTTTGTAGATGTGGTGGAAGCTAATAACCTGAAAATATTTTATAAGATCTTTAGTTCTTATCTTCAAGCCTTCAATAGAACATGCCCGGAGGTGTCCTCTATCATTGAGCCAATCTATAATCACCTTGGAATCGTCAAAAGCTTGGAGTTTTGGGAGAGATAGATGATTAGCTAAAGTAAGAGTGGCCCAAATACCCAAGAGCTCAGTCTTTGTGTTTGGTGCCTTCACCACTATTTAGATGCCATCTATCAACTAAGGAGTCAAAAGTTTTTATAACCCCCCTGCTCTACACACTTTTTTATCACTCTGAGATGTACAGTAAGGGATTCACAAATCTAACAAACCCTTGATATTTGATATACAATAATAAAAATCTCACCATCACAATTTAGTTTAGTAGATATGATATTTGACAAAGTAAACATTTATAAGAATGTGAATAAACATACAACATTAAAAATGTCGCAATCTACAAGATAGTAGTTGGATGATATTATTAATTGTTACAATTTAAATCTTAATAATTTGATACACATCAAGATCACCATAAACAATTAAACCTAAATAAAGATACACATTTAAAAACTTAAATAAATTAATGAAAACTATTATATGTCAAACTTATATTAAAATTTCCAATTACACAGTTAATTTTGCAACTTCAAAATTTTAGATAACTAAATACAAAAGTAGATTCATTTCTTCACAAGCACACCACACATTTATACACGCATTAAGTATAAATGAATTGATAATTGTTGTAGTATACTAATTTCAATATTATTAATTGATTCTATGTTCTTAACTTGGCTCACTATTATTAATTCACTCTATCGTCCAAAAACGTATACCAATCCAATGCGCAAAGAATGCGAGCAGTGTTTAAGAGACTAGAGAGCCGATTATCAAGGAGACTCCCCATCTGAGTGAAGAGGACAATCACTATGCGAGGGGAATTCATCGTCGAATAATGAAATTAAAGGTTCTTATGTACCTTTGCCAGTATTCAAACACAAGCCACCAGTGAGTCCTCCGCAATACACATGGGAATGTCCTATGCCGAGTCATGTAGAGCAAGTTCAATACATGAGGGGAGATGCTCTAGGGAGTGTGTAGCACATGCACCAACTCCCTCTCTCTCATGTCAATCACCCGATCCATGGGATAATAACAGATAATATTGATTAAATGTTAATAAGACTATTAAACTTATATCAAATAATTTAAATATTCAACATTTTAGTCCTTAAATATTTAATATATCAACGTGTGATATTTAATATATTAGTATAAATGATAAAATATTATAATATACTAATTTCACTAAAGTTTACACTTTCTTTCAAAGTTAAAATCATATGAATATATTGATATAAATGATAAAATGTTACAATATATTAATTTCACTAAAATTTATATTTTATTTTAAATTTGAACTTATAGTTTCATAACATTTAATGGAATTATGTGAGTTAGGTTTAGCTAGAGTGGTTGGTAAGAATGACTCTTATCCTCCCCACCTAAGTTCAATTCGTGCAAGTGACATGTTGAGCTCATAACTAACATATTGTTGTAATGACTTTGAGACCTGTTGTTGACTAACCTTGTATCCTTAATATTTTAGGATAACATCCTTGAAATGAAGGGAAGTACATATTTTAGGGTACCATTCTCAAAATGAGGGGAAGTAATCAAGGGTTTTTTTAATTGTGACAAAGTTTGTCACAATTAAAAAAACCCTTGATTACTTCCCCTCATCATAACCAAGGAAAATATTAGGGGTTAAATTTCATCCATGGGCTAATTTTCCATGATTTTCCCCAAAACAAGATTCACCAATTTCCATTTTTTCTCAACATGATTCGCCCAAAATCTATAGAACAAATTATAAAAATAGTCCAAATTTTATAGAAACTATATAAAATCCCTAGGAATTTGAATATTTTTACAAAAACATCCCCAAACATTTTACAATTTGCATGTTAAGGACTAGTAAGATTCGTCGAGGTTTTTACATTCTAAGATACATTTCCATCCTTAAAATTATCCCTAATCATAACTTAGTTGTTAATCAACAATGGGGATAGAGATGAGTAGTTATTATTCATGAATGTGGGTTGACTCATCACAGTTATTCAAGGAAAACCATGCCACTCAAAATGACCCACTAGTGATCCGTAAGGGGGTAGAGTTTCACTTCTACCATATGTCTTTGGGTCTTGGACTATTAACATGTTTTCTTATATTTGAAGACGACATTCTCCACAACAAGTTGTCCAAGACATACTTACAAATATAAATAAAATAGAATTATATTATTTTAGCATACATTAGAAACTACAACACAACAACTATATATGTATTATTATTATCTTTTTTCATGAGGTTCATGACACCGGAGATCAATACTCACTACATCCACGAAAAATCTCCCTGAAATCTGCAAGAGAACATAAGATGGTCGAGCATTTTCGGAGTATTGGGGGCTCAACAAGAAGAGCATCTTATAGACCCATTAAAGGGCACAACATGTCACTCTTGTTGGGTTGTTATATTCTTTGGAGTGAAA
>JASDQU010271047.1:0-15318 GCA_032191745.1 Picea mariana
ACAAGGAACAGGGAAAAGAGCATATGCAGATCTAAAAGAGTAGCAGCCCGGAAATAAAAAAATATAAACCGAAATAAAATCAAAACTTTGCAAAAATTAAAAAAAAAAAAGTGTATTCAGACTTTATACCTCCGGATCTGACTGTAATGGTCATATCTTGGGCAAACGGAAACCTTTTCGAGTGAAACGAAAAGTGTTACTAAATGAAATGAGTGCTCCGGACTCAATGGAATAGTCCTCTCAACCCAGAAATGTATGAAAATGACAGAAAATGGATATGAGGCAACAAGCTCTGATACCATGTTTGACAACATAGGTATTCCAACAGAGGACGAACACCTTCAGTAACCACTCACATAACCAGATCAATGATCAACACACTGATGTTTTCACATGGTAAAACCCCTACGGGAAAACATCCACGGCCCCAGCCAACACGGCCACTTGGAGCAGTTTATTAATGCAAAGAAAAAGATTACAGAGAGATTTTACAAGANCCATGCTCTTTAAATAGATATCATGGACCAATCGGGTGTTAAGCCATGGATCAATGGCTTCTAAGATCGAGGAGAGTATGAACCGTCGGATCACTCTATGTCGGGAACATATTGTGACCGTCGGATTTCCTAACTACAAATGCATACTAATGCATACTAAAGAAACACACTTTTACCTAACGACATATCAGACCAAGTAGATATTAACTAACTCCTAAGTGTCTAAATATACTAACAAAAACAACCAATGATGAAAGGCATCAAATATGCAATAGGCTTAAGAGAGGAGCCTACAATTTTAGGTATTTGTTGTTAAATTGGAGAGGGCTCTAATAACTCCATCGATGAAACAAACCTCTATGATAAAAGAAGTGATAAGAGAGAACATTGGTGAGTACATATTTTAGTACAAATGTAATTGTCCATCTCTTAAGTTAAATTTGTTGTATAAAACATACTCTATTAAATTTTTACAATGCAATTGTTTTTGTAAATTTGAAAAACACACTAGGAAATGCCAAGCTTTTTTCAGTCCCACTTGTTTTATCACAAAGCGAAGCTCCATTGGTGAAGGAGAAGGAAATATTTGGTCATTAATTGCTTTATATTTTACAAATCCTCTTTATTGTGTCTGAGCATTTTGTAGCTCTGATGTTCTAATGGTAATGATAATGGAATGATGGCTATCACAATACTAAATTTCAGTTTTAGGATTTTGTAGCAATTATGAATTCCACAGGTTGTGTTTTCAGTATATTCTTTGGTTGATATGGTTTTAGAAATAGTTGAGGATAAGAATTTAATTTCTTCCCTTCTTCCTTCTATCACAAATAATTAGGTGGTACATGTTTGTTCATAAACTAGAACATAATTTATCTCATGAAAAATTTGGATCATGTAAAATTTGGATTATGTTCCACAAAGGGCCAAAGAAAAGACTTGATCTAGTAAGAAAGAAAAAATACATATAGACACATAATTGAATACAATGCATAACACATTCAATCACCTCCTTTATGATTTTAATTTCCTTGTAACTCTTGTGCAAGTATTTCAATATCATAATCGAATTATCGTAGCCTCTTTCAATTGGGATGATAGAGAGGTATAGTTTAGAATACCCATTAGCTAATAGGAAATCTAATGAACTGTCCCACTCATATCTCCTATCACATGTGATGCAAAGATAATTTTGCAAACAACCTCCAAAGTAGGTGATGCCTATAATCCAAAAACAAACATATTACAAAATGTTGTAAAATGTGAAAATAAAAAACATGTTGCAAACTGTTGTAAAATTAAAAACATTTTACAATCTAAAACTTGAATAAAATTTGAAAAATGGTCAGAGAATATATAGTTATACATCGAAAGTGGGGAAAGAAAAGAATCATATGTTTTTAGATGAAGTCACTAGGTCAACTAATTGTTGGATTTCATGGATGATAAGAGGCCTATTAGAATGCAATAAAGTGAATCATTTGTTGGATTAGTGAATAATTTGTTGGGTGAATCCAAGTACATTGCATCATTCTTGACTTTTGACTCAACCAAGTTGTTTACAATAAGATATTGAGAAAAATAAAATAAAAAATTATGTTTGCCTCTGCAATTTCCACAATGTGTTCACATAACAAGCCAATATGTAGATAGGAAACAAATCAATGGCATATTCTTCTCAATTGAAACTAAAATACTCATTTGGTTTCAAGTGGACATTAGTGACATAGTCGATTTGTATATTTAGTATATTAGAGGCCATCTCCATCATCGCAAGGCTACAAATAAGTATAAATCAAGATATGTAGTTTTACAATACTAAAAATATTAATACTAAAATACTCATGTGGTTTCAAGTGGACATTAGTGACATAGTCGATTGGTATAATTAATATATTAAAATCCATTTCCATCGTCACAAGTCTACAAGTAAATATAAATCAAGATATGTAGTTTTACTATACTAAACATATTAATAGTAGAAAGTGTTACATATGTCCAATTAGTCCACAAGTGATGCACCAATCAACTTTATAATTTTCTAAGAGGCTACAGAACTCAATTAACATTAGTAGAGTGAAAGAACTATGGAATCTAACTCTTTATTGAATAATATGCAAATCCGGCCTATGGATTACAATATTAAATTCATAGTCTCTCCACTCTTCACAATATTCAAAGTAGGATGATGAGAAAGTTAGACAATATAATACTTTCCTGAGCATGAGCTAGTATTGGCTCTCTTATTTTTGGCCACAGATCTGGAGGTGAACCTTGTCTTCTCCTATTTCAAATTGTTGGAACACATCTCTTTGTATAATTCAATAGATTTATAATTTTTTCTTAGATTATTCAATAACATGGTATCCTAATCGTCTTTGTAACTCTTCACCTCCTCCTCAGTTATATGTACTAATTCTGAGTATAGATTGTGGTCCATCTTCTATTGATTGTCCTAATTTATCTTTTAGTAATATTTGTCTCTTTATTTGTCCTACTAAGATAAATAACTAAACAATCAAAATATGAAAATAAAAGAAAACATTTGATGTTGATTTCACTAGAAAGATGCTCCTACATGGGGAACTTTGGGTAAGAAAGCATGAGCATCCAGCTCAAGTGGAACGAGAAAAGTACATTTCAAGTAATGTAAGCCACTGAAGGTAAACAAATTTATTATCTACAATCTATGATGCATCCTCCAAGTTTATACTCTTCCATTTCATCAAATATTCAAATTTCTACCAAATTCAATTCTTTCGACTAACTAATTTTATCACTATTTATTCAATTTCTTTGGTAGGCTTGACAGGAAAATCTCCTTCACATTCTTGCTCAGTGGCTAATTCACCATCCTCTTATTCTTCATGAAACTCATATAAGTAAAAAAACATTAATTAATGGAGAAATGTCAAAGGCCTATGGAAAATATAGCTTATAGGCATTATCATATATTTTTCTCAGAATCTTACATCAAACAATTTTATTATACTTGTTTTTCTTGTACATTCCTCTAGGAAATATATCCTTCCTCAAATATTCCATTACCATCTCGCCTACTTTGAAAAACTTCAATTTTTTATGCAAATATGCCATCTACTTATAGCTAGCATTACTCTATTGCAACTTCTTTCTAACCTACTCATGAATGTCATGCATTCTTTTTGCAAAATTATCTTCACCAATACTCTTATCTTCATCTTCTAACAACTTAACCAAGTCTACAAAACCCTTTGGAGACCTACCATACATTCCCTAGATTTTACTTTTACGAATGGATATATTCATTGAATTATTGTAAGTGAATTCAATTTGAGCTACCACAAAATCTCATTGAAATGGTTTGTCTTCAATCAAATTCGTCAACAAGTTTCCCAAATTTTGGTTAACTACCTTTGCTTGACCATATGTTTGTGGATGATATACTTAGCTATACTGCAACCTGGAACCCATATTCTTCCAAAGAGTCCTCCAAAAATTCCCAATAAATCAATTATCTCTACGTGAAGTGATACTCTTAGGCATCCCATGCAACCTTACAATTTCCTTGAAAAATAACACAACCACATGTGTAAGTGTAGCATCAATGGTCTTATTGCACAACATGAAATGTCTCATCTTATAAAATTGGTCTACCACCACTAGCATTGAATCATGACCTCTTTGTGCCTTAGGCAGTCCCAAAATAAAATCCATTCATATGTCTTCCCACCACTTTTCAAGTATGGGTAAAAGAGTATATAACCCAATGTTTTGTCTTCTCCCCTTGAAAAATTGACAAATTCTACAACACTCAACAAATATTTTGAGATCTTTATTGATATGGGACAAAAATAACTTTAATCCACCAATACCTTACTTTATGCACTTCAAAATACCTCTGTAAAACTTCACTATGCAACCCTCGAATGAGGTTTAATCTAAAAGAACTCCATGGAATACACAATTTAGGATTCTTGAACAAAACCCCCCTTGGATGTTGAAATATAAATATGGTGTCTAATTCATACTCCATGGTCATTTCCATGCTTTCCATGCTTTCCATGCCTCTATAAAATCTATGTCTTTTGAATACAACTCCTTCATGCCATTCAAACTAACAATTTCAACATTCATGGTATTTAACAACATCACCCTATGTCTTAATGTATCAACAACCTACATTTTCCAAACCTACATTTTAAAAAAAATGAGCAACCCTGTAAAAAATCTATACATTTCAAATGCTTCTGATTCATCTTACCTTGAATATTTATGTACTACAACACCTTATCATTTGTAAACAATACAAATTTCTTTAGTAGAAAATAGTGTCTCCACTTCTTCAAGGCATTAACAATGATATATAATTCCTTATAATAAATAAAGCACTTTTTCTTAGCATCATTCAACTTCCCACTAAATAATGATATCGTCTTACCATCTTGACTCATGACTACTCCAATTACTAGACCATTTGTATCACAATCTACTCGAAGTACCTTACTAAAATATGGAAGTGTTGACACTAACTACTTAGTTACCTTATTCAAGGTTTCAAAGAACTTTGATGCTAATGTTATCCATTGGAAATCTCCTTTCTTCATACACTCAGTGAGTGGTTCACAAATTCCACTAAAGTTTATGATAAACTTCCAGTAAAAACCAGTGAAACCATGGAAACTCCATACATCAAATATACATCTAGGCATTGTCCAATTTACCATGGATTTCACATTTTCACGATCCATCTTCAAACCCTCCTTGCAAACTATAAATCCTAATTAAACCAAATTTTCCTGCAAAAAAGTACACATTTTCAAGTTACTTTGTAGCTTCTTTTCTTTCAGAGTTTCCAACACTTACTTCACATGCCCTAAGTACTCTTCCTTGGATCTTTTAAAAGTCATAATATCATCAAGATACACAATGACAAACGTTCCAAAAAATGGCTTCAAGATCTCATTCATCAATCTCATGAAAGTACTAGGTGTATTGGTTAATCAAAATGTCTTAACTAGTCATTCAATTAGTTCATCCTTCATCTTGAACATTTCCTTCGACTCATGTTCTTCCCCTATCTGAATATTATTGTATCCACTCTTCAAATATATCTTAAAAAAAGTACTTTTCCCCGAGTCATGTAGTCCATAAGGTATTCCATTCTTGGTAAGGGAAACTTATACTTAATAGAAATATTTTTAGTAGCTCATGAATCCATGCATATTTTCCATTCAACATGCTTCTTTGATGTCAAAACTACTAGGACAGTGCAAGGACTTAAACTTTTTTGGATCAACCCACTATTAAGTAATTTTTGCACCTCCCTAATTACTTTTTTTCTTTATATGGGATTCATTATGTAATGAGCCTTACTAGTTAGTCTTGATCCTAGAAAAAAGGTCAATATAGTGTGAAATGTTTCTTATGGGAGGCATTCCCATTGGCATATCATCAGTAGTAATCTCTACAAACTAATACAACAATTGTTGGATCTCCATTGGCATAAATTTTTCCTTCTTTTCGTTTTTTCATAAATTCTTTGGTTTCTTCATAAATTCTTTGGTTGAGCACAACATTACGCTTTTTCTTCCACTACACCTAGTAACACTACTATCCATTGCCATTGTCTCCTCTTCCAATATTGGCTCTAGACTATAATATTTTCCATCCTTATTGAACTCATATGTATTTTTTATAACATATTGGATAATATTCTTATCAAATAGCGAGGGTCTTCCCAGTAATACATGACATGCATCCATCTCCACCATATCACATAATACTAGGTCACTAAATTTTTTGATCTAGAAACTTTGTGAGCATTTCTATGTCACAGGGACTTATTGACCATTCTGTAAGAATGAAACCCAATATGGATTGGGATGAGGGATGCACTTTAATTGCAGCTAATCAACCACCTCCAAGGAAACCAAATTCATGAACTCCTGCCATCTGTGATCAAATTACAACATTTACCTTAAACCTTGTATTTATTTTTGAAAACTTTCTACCTTTGTTCAGGTTCTTTTGTAGACTTATTTATAGGTTTGAGTAACACCATTCTCAATATAATTTTTTCACCCTCTTCGTGCTGAAGTATTACAACATTGTCTACCACAACTAATGCCTCACCTTCCTATGTGACATGATTGTTGGCCTCATTCCTTCTTCATGGATTATGCTTCTCTAGGCATTAAAATGCTTTGTGCCCTTCTACTCCACATCTGTATCAAGTAATGACATACTTACTATTTCCTCTTCCAAACCGTGCTAGCATGGTTGTTTTCTTTACCATATCATCTTCCAAATCATGTCTTGTTACATCCTTCACTCTGCCTCTTCCTCTGAGATTCTTTTCTATGAAATTACATTGACACTTCCTATTCAAATTTTCCTCTACCTTTAAATCAACCTAATATGTTTTATCAATAGATCAAAAATAATGGGTACTCATCTCATCTTGAATCTGGAACTTCAATCTATTCACATACATTGCTACCCTTTGATGGTCTATTTCTTTAAGTCCTGATATGAATGATAGTTTGAAGCATTCTTCAATAGACTCCTAACATATGTCAATTTTTGGTTTCTGATTTTGTTCTCGTCGCAAAAACTTTGTTGGTAATCAACAAGAAAGAAATTCTCCTTGATCTTACTCGACATTTAATTCTAGGTCTGTCTTTATACACAACATCCCACCAAAGTGCAATATGCCCTTTCAGTTTTGTTATTGCAGAACGAACTCTATTGAGGTATTTGACAGTCACATACTCAAAGTATCTCTCAATTTCTCCTATCCAATCTACAAGAGTATCATCTTATAGAATGTCATTGTAGCAAGAAACTTCCACCCTTACATTACTTCTGTCCTTAAAAAATGAGATCAAATGCTAGATTATGTCTCTTTCATCAACATTTATTTCTTCCTCCCTCTCATCTTGTAATTTTGAATCCACTATGGCTTCAACATATCCAATTTGTTTATTCTCTAACTCTTCTCAATTTCTCCAATTCATGGTTGATTGCACCTTCTCAACCTACTCCTCCTTGTCGCGGCATATTAATAGTTTTCTTGTAGTCCTCAACTAGACTACCATTCAAAGGCCTTTCTTTCAACACTTCATCCTACCACTTGTTTTTCAATAGAAACAAGTTGAAATAACCCTCTCTCAAGTATCCTTGTTACCACTATTGCAAATTTTCAACCAGAGCTCTCACACCACTTCACTTCATGCACCAACTAAGTTATATAATTTTCTACCAGGCTACGAATCAACACTATAAGAGCCCAACCACTGCAGAAGTAGATTACTCAAGTGAGTACATTATGCAAATGCTATAAAACTTAATATAACATAATTAATAATGTACATAAGGAAATGGATGGAATGTAACTCTTTGTTGAATAATAAGAAAAATCTGGCCCGTGGATTACCATCTAGAGATCTTAGTCTCTCCACTCTTCACAATATACAGAGTAGGATCTTAGTCTCTCCACTCTTCACAATATACAGAGTAGGATGATGCTAATGGTAGAATTTATAAGAGTCCAACAACTACAAAAGTAGCTTACTCAAGCGAGTACATTATGCAAATGCTATAGAACTTAACTACAAAAGTAACTTACTCAAGCTAGTACATTATGCAAATGTTATAGAACTTAATATGACATAATTAATAATGTACATAAGGAAATGGATGGAATGTAACTCTTTATTGAATAATATGTGAATTTGGTCTAGATCTTAGTCTCTCCACTCTTCACAATGTACAGAGTAGGATGATGAGAATGGTAGAATTTGTAAGAGTCCAACAACTGCAGAAGTAACTTACTCAAACGAGTACATTACCCAAATGCTAAAGAACTTAATATGACATAATTAATAATATATATAAGGAAATGGATGGAATGTAACTCTTTATTGAATAATATGTGAATTTGTCCCATGGATTACAATCTCGATATCTTAATCTCTCCACTCTAATGGTAAATTTTAGTAAGAGTCCAACAACTGCAGAAATAGTTTACTCAAGCTATTACATTATGCAAATGCTAAAGAACTTAATATGACATAATTAATAATGTATATAAGGAAATGGATGAAATGTAACTCTTTATTGAATAATATGTGAGTTTGGCCCATAGATTATAATCTCGAGATCTTAATCTCCCCCACACTTCACAATATTCACAATATACAGAGTAGGATGATAAGAATGGTAAAATTTCGTGAGCACAAGAGGGTATTTTCTCTCTTCTTCTTCTCTGCTGCAGATCTATAGCTAAATCTTCTTTTCTCCCATTGCAAAACTGTTGTAACTCTTCTTCTTTGATAAATCAATACATTTATAATTTGTTGTTAGACTATTTAATTTGCACTTGCTTAATTTTAATTTATGATCGAGAAAAAGAAGATAGTAAACGGAGCCATTGGCAAACATATTATTGAGTGCAGAGTTAACAATATCCATGGCATTCCACATAGATAGATATCATCAAATCCATTGGAGGACATTTTAATCGTGAACGCTGCACTCAATAATGTGGCTACAACGACTAACAGGAATCGCTTTCTCGGCCATTCTTTCGCTATCAGTTAGATCAATAGCGGGCAATTCAAATGAATGTCCATTTATCAGTAGCTACTGAGATAAGATCAGAGCAGTTTCTTTTGTAATAGAAGTTGTAGAATGTGCTGTTGTTAAGGCAGTAGTACTTCATCACTATTGGTAGTACAGTAAGAGCACAGGCGTAGTACACAGATGTCACAGCGACGCAACAGCACAGCTGCATTACGTTATTAATAATGTTGTTTTATATTTAAAAACGCGGGGCCACAGGAATTGCTGTTAAACATATTAATTTTCAACAACTGCCATGGTACGTTTAAGTGATCAATAATCAGCCTGTTGCGGTTGCTGGTATATATACCGTCGAATTATTTCGATATATTCTATATATATCGTCGAATTATTCCAATATATATGAATATATTTGATAATGTATATATCATTTGTTGTTGCATTAAAGCATGTGTAACAGGTTTATTATTGATCGTCCTATACTTCTATGTTAGACTGTCTTTAAAGTGCCTACAGTACGTCTCTATGGCACATGGCCACGCACGTCATGTTATTGATTTTTGGCAGTTCAGTGGGTAATTTGTGTACAAACCCATCCTGTTTGGAGCGATTAGACTCTGAGTTTCACTCACGAAGTACCACTCAATTGAGGTACAATTCTGAACAAAGTTTCACGAGTTTTGTAACAAAATTTGAGTTAAATAGTGGTATTGAAATTTTACGCTCATTTTAATTATATACCTGGTTTTGGAATAAATTGATTAAAAATAATTGTTATCAATTTAAATTTAATTGTTATTTAGTTAGTCAATAAGTTATCATTGTTTTTCCTCGTAAATATTTTTCTTTTCCTAATCTTCTATGGGGTAGTGATTGAGTGCTTTGAAATTTCGACATTGATTGGGTGTGTCTTACTCAATAGATTGATTGATTGGGTGTGTCTTACTCAATGGATAGTTATTTAATTAATAAATGTGTTGTTATTTAGTTAGTAAATAAGTTCTCATTGCTTTTGGTCTCATAAATATAACTGATTTACTTTTTTTTTCCTTACTTTATATGGGTTAGTGGTTGAGTGTTTTGAAATCCCCACAGGTACACAACAGCACAGCTGCATTACGTTATTAAAACGCGGGGCCACAGGAATTGCTGTTAAATATATTAATTTTTAACAACTGCCATGGTACGCTTAAGTGATCAGTAAGCAACCTGCTGTGATGGCTGATATATATATTGTCGAATTATTTTGGTATATATGAATGAATTATTTTGATATATATGAATATATTAGATAATGTATATATCACCTGCTTTACCATTAAAGCCTGTGTAACAGGTTTATTATTGATATAATTATTGATCGTCCTATACTTCTATGTTAGACTGTTGTTTATCCACACTCGTTTAAAGTGCCTATAGTACGTCTCTATGGCACATGGCCACGCACGTCAATGTTATTGATTTTTGGCAGTTCAATAGGTAATTTGGTATTGATTTTTGGCAGTTCAGTGGGTAATTTGTGTACAAACTCAAATGAGGTACAATTCTGAACAAAGTTTCACGAGTTTTGTAATAAAATTTGAGTTAAATAGTGATATTGAAATTTTACGTTCATTTTAATTAGATACCTGGTTTTGGAATAAATTGATTAAAAGAACTATTATTAATTTAAATTTAACTGTTATTTAGTAAATAAGTTACCATTATTTTTGGTTTATAAATATAATTGATTTACTTTTCTTTTCCTAATCTTCTATGAGTTAGTGATTGAGTGCTTTGAAATTTTGACATTGATTGGGTGTGTCTTACTTAATGGATTGTTATTTAGTTAGTAAATAAGTTCTCATTGCTTTTGGCCTCACAAATACAACTGATTTACTTTCTTTTTCCTTACTTTCTATGGGTTAGTGGTTGAGTGTTTTGAAATCCCCACATTGATTGAGTACACCTCACTCAATGGTCTTGTAGTTGAGTACTCCTACTTCATGTAGGAGTTATGCCTAGTGAGTGTAGTGATGGTCACTTATCCACTTTCTCTATGTTAAGTATTAATATTGGAAAAAGGAATAAAAGGGATGTAGTAACACCCAAATTATGCAGTGTAGTTTTTGTTACTTAAAAAAAGATATAGCAACTACCATATTATAGAGTGTAGTTTTTGTTATGAATTAATATTGGTAAAGGGAAAAGGAAAAAAAATATTGGAAGAGCCAATAAAATAGGAAGGGACATCACACCTAACAAAATAAAATTATGCAGTGTATCTTTTGTTATGAATTAATAGTGGAAAAGGGAAAATAAAACAAAAAAGGGGGAGAAGAACTCCAAAACTATTGGACATATTATGTAGTGTATCTTTTGGTTATGAATTAATATTGGTAAAGGGAAAAGAAAAAAAAATATTGGAAGAGAGAAGAAAATAGAAAGGGACATCACACCTACAAAAATCAAATTATGTATTGTATCTTTTGTTATGAATTAATAGTGGGAAAAGAAAACAAAAAAGGGGGATAACAACTCCAAAATTGTTGGACATATTATGTAATGTAGCTTTTGTTATGAATTAATATCGGTAAAGCAAAAAAAGGAAAAAAAATATTGCAAGAGAGAAGATAATAGAAAAAGACATCACACCTACCAAAATCAAATTATGCAATGTATCTTTTGTTATGAATTAATAGTGGAAAAGGGAAAAGAAAACAAAAAGGGGCAAGAACAACTCCAAAATTGTTGGACATATTTTGTAATGGAGTTTTTGTTATGAATTAATATTGGTAAAGGGAAAAGGAAAAAAAATATTGGAAAATAGAAAGGGACATCACACCTACTAAAATCAAATTATGTAGTGTATCTTTTGTTATGAATCAATAGTGGAAAAGGGAAAATAAAACGAAAAGGGGGAGAACAACTCCAAAATTGTTGGACATATTTTGTAATGTAGCTTTTGTTATGAATTAATATTGGTAAAGGGAAAAGGGAAAAAAATATTGGAAAATAGAAAGGGACATCACACCTACTAAAATCAAAGTATCTTTTGTTATGAATTAATAGTGGAAAAGGGAAAAGAAAACGAAAAAGGGGGAGAACAACTCCAAAATTGTTGGACATATTTTGCAATGTAGCTTTTGTTATGAATTAATAGTGGAAAAGGGAAAAAAACCAAAAAAGGGGGATAACAACTCCAAAAATGGTTGGACATGATAAATTTGGACTTTTCATGGAAAACGTTTTTGTTTAAGGTTGAAAATATTGGGAAATGATCTATTGGTGCAGGTTGTAATCTATTTTTTCTTTATCCATGGATTAAGTTACTGCATTTTATTAATTTGTAATTACACCTAATGAATGTAGTGATTTCCATGTACCCATTTCTCTTATGTTATATATTAATATTTCAAAATATGAAAGAGAATAAAAAGAGAGGTAACAACTTTCAAATTATGTAAATTGTCATTTAAAAGTAATAATTATATGAAAGGGTCGTGACCTTTGGTTATTGAGACCATTTTTCCATTATTTATATGATTTGAATCATTGATTTGAGTACTCAGGAAATCGAGATGTGCTCTTGATATGGAAGAGGACTCCATATCTTTATACGAGAGGGTGAACTTGGCTAAGTGTTTTACTTCAGTAGTGGCTCTCTAATATTATAACTCTATTTAGATTAAATAGGTTCCTATGGAAATGATATTGTACATGACATCAAAACCATGTCTAAGGTATCACATCTCATGGGTATATAATCTCAATGTAACCCACATCGATGATCATGACCTTCACATAACTATCTAACATTATTTTCCCAATGTAATTCTCACATAGCTCACAACCCTTCTACCCCTTCCTATTGTGACAATGGTCTACTCTTTTTATAGAAACATTATGAGTAGAAGATAACAATGGGAGACTATTCAAGTTAAGAAAAATCCAATAGCTCAATAAATCCTCTCCCAATAGTCAAAAGTACCCTCCATATATAAATCCGAGACTGCTATGTTAATAATCATTAGATGCAAGATCATCATGGAATTGTTTCTCATAATGACAAGTGCGAAACATATGAGCTTATCACTCATAAGTGATTTTATAAAAGAGACCTACCCCATAATAATGAGTGATATAAAAATGTTATATTGGATCGATAATGTCAATAAATGTTATGGTGATAGAAAGTATCCTTCCATAAGTAGGATATTTTCAAATGACCAATTTATATATGTTAATTTTGTGAAGTTGTATATCCATTTTCCCCTTGTTATATATTAATATTGGAATAGGGAAAATAAAACCAACATGGGCATAACAACTTCCTAAGTATGTAAAATGTCATTTAGAAATAATAATTATATGGAATGGTAATGACTTTTGGTTATTGAGATCATTTGTTTGCCATTTGTATGTTTTTAATCATTGACTAGAACATGAAAGAATTATGGTCTTACTTAATATTGATAAGGGGGAGGACCATGTATCTTGTTTTTAATCATTGACTAGAGCATGAAAGAATTATGGTCTTACATAATATTGATAAGGGGGAGGACCATGTATCTTAAAACAAGAGGATAAAATCCGTCAAGTGTTTTACATGCATTCTGACACTCTTATAAGACAACTCAATTTGGATTATAGGTTTTTCTAGCAATGATCTTTCACATAAAATTACAATCATATTATTACCACAACCATGTTAAAAGTATCACCATAAATGCATAATCTCAACATAACTCTCATAAATAATCATGAAATTTACATAACTATCCAACCTGCTTTCCCAACACAGTCCTTACATAACTCTCGACCCTTTTTTTTTTTTTTTTTCCTTCACATGTCTAGCTTCCTTTTTTTTTCCTTCCCATGTCTGGCTTGAGTGTATTATAATTTTTTTTTTAAGAAAAGAGACTAGGAGATAAAAACAATGTAAGACTATTCAAATTTCAAAAAAAAAATTAATAGGTAAAGAAAAGAAAACATGGTCTAACATTAAAAAAAAATACACTCCATATAAAAGCAAGGCTACTAGGTTCATAATCGCCTTGAATAAGCTTTCCAAACAAACAGCTGGAGCTCTTACCTGCAACATGCTCATATCAAAGATACGATTGCTAAACAAAGCATGACTTTGGAACCATTCGCCGGATCTTTTTGAACCATGCTAATTCCCCGCACCTAAATTGTTGCAGGAAAGTGGAAAGAAACAAGATCGACGTCTTTGAAAAGCTCAAGAAATCACATCCTGAAAGACACTAATGATTTTCTAAGCATAAGTTGACGTATTTATGGGTTTATTTTCTGATCGATTTTTTAGACATTTAGTTAAAAATGGTTGTAACTTCAAATTTAATGATTAAGTGTTTATAATTCTAATGTTTGGAAGATTTTTTTATAGTGTTGAATTTATTTATATATTAAAAATATAATTTAAACTATAAAAAAGTAATAATTTCACCAAAATTTATTTAACTAAATTAAAATAAAAATATTCAAAAAATAAAATGTTTAAACAACAAACTAATAATCTAAAAATTTAACTTTTGATATTTTTATAAAACTATTTTCAAATCAATTTTACATCTAATTCAATAAAAAAAAATTGAAATTCCAAATTTAAACACTGAAGCAAAACAAAATAACTGAAACGATTAATTACAATAGAAAATAAAACTTAGTTAGATAAATACGAAGAATAGATGTCAATGGAGATACAGGGACCATTAAATGACTGCCCTACTGCCAATTCTGATTATCAAAATATTTGAAACAATTATCGAGAATACTATCAATTACTAAGTGGTATATATAACTAGCACAGCCACAAGTCATTTGTGGCTGGTGAACGCCTAAATAATTGAGTTCTAGGTATTAAATAATCAGAGAATTCTGTGTATTAAATAATCGAAGCGGTAAGACGACGTCATAAGAGTTCTTTAGAAAATGAAACGTTAATTATTCAGAGGTGGCAATCAGCTAGCTATCATAGTAAATTTTAAATATGATTAAGTAAAAGTAAAAAAATAAACATATAAAGGGATGTTTTTATAATAGTGAGGAAGTTAGTAGTTGAAATTACAACTATTGATTTAAGTGCTAAAAACATATTAAATGTACCCATTATCAATAGGTGTATGCCTTTCTACCTAATTATTGTTTATTTTGAAAAATAATAAACACTTTTTAACTTTTAAAATTATATAATATTATTTTTTATTTCCTACCAAACTTGATTTGACAAACTATCTCAAATTGAAATTGAATA
>JASDQU010271048.1:0-15192 GCA_032191745.1 Picea mariana
TTCCTCCAACATAGGCTCTACGAGTTCTAATGCTCTCTTCTGCAACATCACATTACGATCGATCGTGAGACCATATATAAATACTTCAACCCTTTCAATGAATGATTAACAGAGATAAATCTTTTAATTAAAATCCCAAACCTGTATTAAAATCCCAAACCTGTAAGATAGTGGAATTTTGAGCATAGATGAATTCTCCGAGACCGGCGTATGAAACACTTTCTCCATCTCCATCTCCATCGACGACCTTACAAACAAACCCTCCAACACTCAGACCTGTAACTCCAAATTTTCAGTACAGCTTAGGCAACTAAATTTTCAGTACAGTTTGTGTGCATGGAAAACTGAAAATGATGAGACTTATAGGAGTAGGCTAACTCGGGAGTCCAAACTTATATTGTGACTTTCTAGACACTGTTTCTTCTTGACTAGGCTTAATTTAAGACAGTAGAAGTACCTTTTGTTTTTTTTGGACATCATTTTAATAAAATCAATCATAGAACTGTCTCTTTTGTTATTTTTAGATTTAAGTTTAATAAAATGAGTCATAGACCTCCTACCTTGTTCAAAGTTGGATGGCTTATACAAGTTACTTTCATTGGATTTTATGAACCGTCTGGAAGCATGGTACGTTGTAAGCAGCATTGGATTTCTTCCCCACGAGCAAAACATGTTCACTTGTTCCTAAAATGGTAAAACGTTGGTTAGTCATTTTGGAAATGGGAATTTTATCCTATTCATATAGGTAAATGATGTATTTTATTATAAAAAAATTTAAAAATTATTAATTTAGAAATGATTTAGTTAGAACAGTAAGTTTATTTATTGAAGATTGTTTAGGTTTAGTGTGCAATGATAATGATGATCACATCCATTTCCATTTTCTTAAGAGTTAGTTGAGTTTTTCAAATTCATATATATGTAATTTGTTTTCTGCATAATGTGATCAAGTATGTAAGCATGTCTGAGACACTTGGTCTCATCTATCTATGTGAAATTAGTTGTTGTGTTACTACTTATAAGTTGCATTTCTTCATAAATTGCATTTCTTCCTAGGTGAAGGAAAAGGCGTGCTCTGATTTCCTGTTGAGGGTCGTAAGGCTGCTAAAGAGTTGATGGTAGAGTGTGATTGTTGTCAAGTGCAGAGTTGTCATTTATGTTGTCTGCCAATTATTGTCTTTTGTTGAGATCATTGGTTTTTTGCAATATTTTGTTGTTGAAAGAAGAGAAACGCTGCGTTGGAGGAGCGCAAGAGGAGTCATCACTCTATAGTTATCAGAGGAGTCGTTGTTGCTGTCTTTTTTGTTGTTGGTAGACCGTAGACCGCCAAGAAGGACTTGCTGCCAAGGAGTCGCAGTGTTATGTGTAAGCGATTGTCTTGTCTCTCTGTTGTGTGTTCTATTCTCTTTGCTGACAGATTGTGACCCCGAGGAGGCGACGATCTTCAAGCATTTAAGATGAATGAAACGTATTTGATACGCAATGCATGCTTTGAATGTGTTGATCGTACTTCTGTGTGACAGGAGCTCTGAATGAATCAAATTCTCCGATCAGGCTTGGAAATTGATATTTTTGGTTCTTGAATATATTCTATTCATAACAAAAAAATTGAAACCATGTTAATGAAAATAATTCAAATATACGTTTAAATCTTAAGATCACTTGTTAAAATTAGTTATACTTTATATTATTCATAATAAAAGAAATTGAAATTATGGTAATGAAAATAATTCAATTATAAGTTTAAATTTTAAAATCACTTGTAAAAATTAGTTCTAATGAAAATAATTCAATTATAAGTTTAAATTTTAAAATCACTATCCTTCTTTACGGTTCTTCAAATATGTCATAGAAACCAATGAATTTCTCAAACTAAGTATAGCAGAGAAATGCTAAAGAGGTTTGGAATGGAAGATTGCAAACCTACCACTCCTATGCAAACGAGTTGCAAGTTGAGAAAATATGATGATTCAAAATCTAAAGACCAGAGGAAATATAGGTCAATTATTGGTAGCTTATTATATGTGACAACATCTAGACTAGATGTAATGCAGGCAACAACACTAAAGGAATCACATATCTTAGCAGTAAAAAGGATTTTCGGATATATCAAAGGAACATAAGAGTTTGGATTATGGTATCCAAAAGGAAAGGATCTATCACTTAGTTCCTACACAGGCAGGTTGCATTGATGATCAACGAAGCATCAATAGAGCAGTGTTCTACTTAAATATATAGGTTGAGTATGATGAACCCATTCTAATCTATTTTGATAATACAAGCGCCATGAGTATCTCAAAGAACTCGGTGATGCACTCCATGAAGAAACACATTCCAATAAAGTATCACTTTCTATGGGAACAAGTTGTAGAGAAAAAAATCAGAGTTGAATATGTTGGCACAAAAGAAGAGTTCAGTGAGAGGGAGTGATGTAGGAGCATCATAGAAAGCCAAAGCACGCGTCGAGCCAAAGAGATAGTTGGACGCGCAGATGCAAATAGGACACATTTTTTTTTTGTGGAAACGTTTTGAGTTTTGAAATCTGAAGCATTAATGTAATAGAGAGGAGGAAAGTGCAGTTGCATTTATATCTACAGATCTAAACTGATTTTAGATCGTATGTTCCTATCCATGGGTGTAATAGACATTTATGTTTGTTTAATGCAAGTAGGTAGATATGAATGTTAGATTAGACAGTTTAGAAGCGTAGGAGGGAAAACGGATGATAGACACCCTCACCCTGGTACCATTGTATTATTATTGAAAATTCATAAGCTGTAAAAAATAAATAAATAAATAAAGGAGAACAAAGAATTTTATGCATTTTTAACTATTGATATTTACCATGTACAGGAGCACTGAAATTAATAGAAGAAATCTTTGATTCCAAAACTCTGTGTTTTTTATGGTTGTTGGAACCACCTGTTAAATGGTATGTTGTAGGCTTGTCTGTATTCTCTGTATGCATTTCTTTCAATACTATGTATGCATGTAGGTTATGGAATTCTATGCTAAATGTTCGAATTTCGGGTAAGGGAAGAATGAGTTTCAATTGTTTCTCTTTTTGAGAACTCCTGCAAAGAGTGCAGTGGAGGGTCCGCAAGGAGTGCGTCGACCGGACTCCGAGTTTCATCTCAGAACTCTCAGAAGAGATTCAGATTGCATTTTTACATACAAAAGAGTCGTTCAAGGTGTGCACAGGCCGAGTGAAGTCTTGGATTTTACAAATCTAGAAGGAATATTGAGAGACTATTGTTGCAAAGAGTGCACAGAGTCGAAGACTCAAATTTCAAAGGCTATTTGAAAGTTTGTCGCAAGGAGTGGATGCAAGGATCCTTTTGGAAGCTTGAGTTTACAAGCAAAAGCTCGGAAGGGATTTAACCTTTGAAGTGGTCAAAGGGAGACGAAGGACAAAATCGTCTCATAGAATTCAAGTTCAGGAAGGAGAATAATGAGTCGTTTGGGCAGAAGTCATTGAGAAGTGAATCGGGCGGTCATAATTCTCCATAGAAAACTCGCAAAATCGCAAGGACCATAGGATCTAGAGGAGATGTAAGGTGGTTAGAAGTCAGATGAACCCACCACCCTAACATCAAGAATCAACGTGGATCATCGATTGTGGTCAGCTTGAGCCGTTAGATCATTTCGTGAATTCAGGGGTCGTAAGTTTGGAGTGCAAGCCCAATCTTTGGTCACTCTAATTTCCCGAATCGTGAAAGGGATTATCAAGTGAGGAATCGAATGGTGGAAACACTTCATGGAGAGGCGTCAAAGACCCGTGAGCATTGGATCTTGTAAAGAAGTGAGGGGGTTAAGGCGAGTGCCTTTTCAACACCCATAAGCTTAGGAGAGATAGCGGTCATTGGATCTCGTGTGAATTCACAGATCGAAATTCGGGGATTAGAGCGACAAGTGATTTTGGAGTCGACAGCCGTGAACTCCCGGTTCGCGAACCTCAAAAATATCTGGAGTGTCGGATCAGGGGAGGCTCACAGCTGTCAATCTCATCAAAAGAAAAATTTTGGGTTCGGGAAATCATAGAGGGAGAGGAACGACCATCAACTGTTCTCTCAAATTGTGAAACCAGAAATCCTTTGCGGTCTTAAACAAAAGGTTTCATTAACTCTTGGCATGGTTTAGAGAAGATCCTGCAAAGATATCGGCCCGAGGGCAGGGGGTCTGCACCAGTTGTGGTATCAGAGCACAAAACAAATTCTTTGATTTCTGTAGCAGAGAGAGTGGAACGGGGAATTTTACCGCCATGTCATCGAGAAGAAGAGACAGGCAAATGCTTGATCCAGCAGTGGAAAGAGAAATGCGTGAATTACGTGTCGGGATTGATGCTATGGAGACAACACAAAGGCGCACAGTTGACGCTGGGGATATCAGCAAAGATGAAAGTGAAAATTAAGATGGAAATGAAGGAGAATAATTTGCAGTTGAAGATGTTGCAAAAGAATGTGTGTTCAAGGCTATTACAAGAATAGGTGCTAGGGAAAAAATGGACATTCCAATGTACGAAGGCAACTTGGATGTTGAAGAGTTTCTAGACTAGATTAGAACTTTAGACAAATACTTCGACTATGAGGATGTCGAAGAAGACAAAAAAGTCAAACATGTCGTTACCATACTTAAAGGGCATGCAACGTTGTGGTGGAATGAACTGCAAGCTGATAAACGCTGCAAAGGAAAACAAAAAATCAAAAGATGGGATAGAATGGTTGCAAAAATGAAACCCAAGTTTATACCTAGGGATTATCAAATCAATCTGTTTCAGAGGATGCAAAATTTGAGACAGAAGCTAATGTCAATAAAATAATACACTGAATAATTCTACAGGATAAACATCAAAGCCGATCATCAGGAGAGCAATGATGAAAAAGTTTCCAGGTACATGAATGGTCTGCGATATGACATTCAAGATGAGATGAGCATGATGACCATCCGAAATGTGGAGGATGCTTATCAGATGGCTCTGAAAGCTGAGGAGAAGTTGAGTTGAAAGAAAGGTCAAAGAAGTCAAGGTAGAAGTCAAAGAAGAGGCAAGGAAAGTGTCGAAGACAGAACCCAGAAGTCTAAGGAAGAGGAGAAGAAACCTCAAATTCGACCTGAGAGAGGAGAAAGCTCACAGGGAAGGAAGTATGCTGATAGAAATACTTTTCCTTGAGTGAAAGGAAGAGGAAGAGGCCGAGGAGGTGAAGTGAAATTCTTTGTCTATGGAAAAATCAGACATAAGTCTTATGAGTGTCCTGATTAGAAAAAAGATGGTGATGAAACTCACATTGTCGAAGCTCAAGGACAAAATTTTGAGGCAAAAGATGCAAAGGGCGGAGGATCTTTAATGATGCAGAAATTTCTCTTGAAGCCAGAGAAGGAGGCAGAGAACCCATCCCAAAGAAACATTTTGTTTCAATCTACCTGCAAAACCAAAGGCAGGGTATGCAAGGTCATAGTGGACAGCGGTAACACAGATAATCTCGTATCTACAGAGATGGTAGAAAAGTTGGAGCTGGAGGCTGTTGCACATCCAAGCCCATACAGAGTTTTGTGGCTGCAAAAAAGACATCAGGTAAATGTCACTAAACAATGTTTAGTCAGATTTAAAATAGGAGGATATAAAGATGATATATTATGTGATGTTATTCCCATGGATGTTTTCCATCCATTGCTGGGTAGACCATGGAAATATGATAGAAACGTGGTTCATGATGGGAGAAAGAACATGTACACCCTGGAGAAAAGCGGTAGGACGCACATGTTGATGTCGATTGAGGATAAAGAAGTGAAAATAGAGATGAGAAACACTATACTTCTCATGAGTGGGAAGGAACTTCTTAATGAGGTTAAGAAGAAGGAAGACACACAATTTATTATGGTCAGGAAGCCCAAAATTGTTTTGACCAGCATGAGAATAGTTGATTTACCAGAAGACATCCAGGAGTTGCTGGAAGAATTTGTTGATATAGTAGTGGATGAACTGCCTTGTCCATTTCCACCTATCAAGAGTATAAGTCATCATATAGATCTTATACCTGGAGCCAGTTTTCCAAACAAAGCAACTTGTAGGTTGACGCCGCAGGAGAATGAAGAAGTTAAGAGACAGGTCCAGGACTTGATGGACAAATGATTGATTCGGGAGAGCTTGAATCCATACATTGTTCCTACAGTGCTCAGCCCAAGAAAGGATGGTGGTTGGAGAATGTGTACATACTTAAGGGAAATCAACAAAATTACCATCAGGTACAGATTCCCATTTCCAAGGATGGACGACTTGATGGATTGTTTGAGTGGAGCAAAGTTTTTTTCAAAACTTGATTTGAAAAGTGGATATCATCAAATTAGAATGACGGAAGGTGATGAATGGAAGACAACATTCAAGACGAATGAAGGGTTGTATGAATGGCTTGTCATGCCATTTGGCTTGATGAATGCACCAAGCACCTTCATGAGATTGATGAACGAAGCCCTGAAGGATTTCATTGGGAAATTCATCATTGTGTATCTTGATGATATATTAATTTTCAACAAAACTAAAGCAGATCACTTAAAGCATTTAACTGCAATGATGAGAAGATTACAACAAGAGAAATTGTTGATCAATATGAAGAAATCACCATTTATGAGAACATAACTCATTTATTTGGGTTTTGTTATCTCTGTAAATGAATTGAAAATGGATCCGGAAAAGATAAATGCCATTAAGGATTGGCCATCGTCGAAGAGCATGTTTGAAGTTCAAAGCTTCCATGGTTTGGCTAGCTTCTACAGGAAATTCATCCGAAACTTCAGTGGAATTAGCGCACCGATGGTGGATACGGTGAAGAAAAGACATAAATCTTTTCACTGGACGGAGGAAGAAGATAAGAGTTTCAACCTGATGAAGAAGAAGATCACTAAGCAACCAATTCTAGTTTTGCTAGATTTCAGCAAGACATTCCAGGTCAGGTGTGATGCGAGTGGGTTTGCAATTGAAGTGGTCTTGAGACAATACAATAGGTCGATCGCGTATTTTAGTGAAAAACTGAATGAAGCAAAGATTAAGTACTCCACGTATGATAGAGAATTTTACATAGTCATACCAGTACTGAAGAAATGGAGGCACTATTTGGTTCCCAAGGAGTTCATTTTGTACAGTGATAGTCACGCTTTGCAATTCATAACTTGACAGGAAAAGTTGAACCAAAAGCATGCTAAATGGATTGAATTCATGCAGAATTTTACTTTTGTGATTAAGCATATTTCGGGAACTGCTAACAAAGTTGTTGACGCTTTGAACAAGAAATGTTTTCTTATGCATGAATTCAGAGTCAAAACTTTGGGTTTTGATAACCTCAAAGAAAAGTATAAGGATGATCCAGATTTTAAGGAAGCATATAAGGTGTCTGAGAATCCAATTCTCAGGGACAGAAGCCAATGGACCGAGTATATGATTTAGGATAGATTATTATTCAGGGGCAATTAACTATGTATTCTGAAATGCTCCATGAGGGAGAACCTGCTGAAGGAAAAACACAACGGAGGATTGGTCGGACACTTCGGTCATGAAAAGATGTTCTCAAGGTTGAATGGCTCATATTTCTGTCTAGGGATGAGAACAAATGTTAAGAAATTTGTGGACGGGTGCAGAATTTGCCAGCACACGAAAGAGAAAAGGCAGAACATGAGATTATATCAACCATTACCCATACCTGAAAGGCCATGGGATGTAGTGAGCATGGATTTCATATTAGTATTGCCAAGGACACAAAGGGGATATGATTCAATCGTTATGGTAGTCGAAATATTTTCAAAGATGGCACATTTCATACCATGCCAGAAAACTAGCGACACAACTCATATTGCGAACCTGTTTTTCAAGGAAGTCGTCAGACTTCACAGTTTTCCAAAGAGTATCATTTTTTATCGAGATACCAAGTTCGTGGGACATTTATGGAGGACCTTATGGAAGAATCTGGGGACAAACTTTTCTTTTAGCTCAACGTATCATTCTCAGATGGATGGATAGACAGAGGTGGTGAACAAGAGCTTGGAAGATTTGTTAAGGAGCTTAGTAACTGAACAACGCAGTCAATGGGATCACATTCTGCCACAGGAAAAATTCACTTACAATGATTCACTCAATAGAAGCACAGGGCAGAGTCCATTCCAAATTGTATATGGAATGCAACCAAGGGGAGTTTCTGAATTGAAATATCCGAGCAAGTTGAATTCAAAAGTGCTAGTGCAGAGGACTTTGCGGAAGGAATGAAGGAGATTCACAGCCGAATCAAGGAGTGATTGCAGAGTTCAAGCCAAGAATACAAGCATAGAGTAGATCAATATAGGTGAGAACTTCAATTTGAAGTTGGTGATCTGATTCTTGCACATTTGAGAAAGGAGAGGTTCCCAAGGGGAATGTATAACAAGATGAATATGAAGAAGATTGGATCGTGCAGAGTCATAAGGAAATTTGGGGCAAACGCATATGAGATTGAATTACCCAATGGGGTCGGAATCTCACTGATATTCAATGTTGCAGATTTGTACCCTTACAGAGTTGAAGAAGCAGGAGCAGAGGATGAACAGAAAGAAATTAAATGGACAAAACAAATGCCTGTAGCTGAAAAGCCATGGATGGAAAGCATAATTGACAAGAGGATTAGTACAGAAACTAGGAGAAAAGAGTATTTTGAATACTTGGTCAAATGGAAAGGACATCCAGTTGAAGATGCCAGTTGAGAGGATGAAACAACAATTCAAAAGCATGGACGAACACTGAAGGAACTCATGAACAGGAGTTCATGAAAATTTTCAAGTGAGGGAGTATGATGCAGTAGAATCGTAGAAAGCCAAAGCACGCACCTAGCCAAAGAGACAGTTGGACGCGCAGATGTAAATAGAACACGGTTTTTTTTTGTGGAAACGTTTTGAGTTTTGAAATCTGAAGAATTAATGTAATAGATAGGAGGAAAGTGCAATTGCATTTATATCTGTAGATCTAAACTAATTTTGGAGTGTATTTTCCTATCCATGGGTGTAATAGACATTTATGTTTGTTTAATGCAAGTAGGTAGATATGAATGTTAGATTAGACAGTTTAGAAGCGTAGGAGGGGAAATGGATGATAGACACCCTCACCCTAGTACCATTGTATTATTATTCAAAATTCGTAAGATGTAGAAAAAAAAGAAGAGAATAGAGGAGAACAGAGAATTTTATGCATTTTTATCTGTTGATATTTACCATGTACAGGAGAACTGGAATTAATAGAAGAAAGATTTTATTCCAAAACTATGTGTTTGTTATGGTTGTTGGAACCACCTGTTAAATGGTATGTTGTAGGCTTGTTTGTATGCTTTGTATGCATTTCTTTCAATACTATGTATGTTTGTAGGTTCTAGAATTATATGTTGAATGTTCGAATTCTGGGTAAGGGAAGAATGAGTTTCAATTGTTTCTTTTTTTGAGAACTACTGCAAAGAGTGCAATGGAGGTTCCACAAGGAGCGCCTTGACCGGACTCTGAGTTTCATCCTAGAACTCTCATAAGAGATTCAGATTGTTTTTTTACAGACACAAGAGTCGTGCAAGGTGTGCGTAGGCCGAGTGAACTCTTGGATTTTAAAAATCCAAGAGGAAGATTGAGAGACTACTGTTGCAAAGAGTGCACAGGGTTGAAGACTCAAATTTCAAAGGCTATTTGAAAGTTTATCGCAAGGAGTGCGTGCAGGGATCCTTTTGGAATCTTGAGTTTACAAGCGAAATATTAAGAGGGGTTTAACCTTTAAAGTGGTCAAAGGGAGACGAAGGAGGAAATCGTCTCATAGGAATCAAGTTCAGGAAGGCGAATACCGAGTCGTTTGGGAAGAAGTCATTGAGAAGTGAATCGGGCGGTTAGAATTCTCCGTAGAGAACTCAGGAAATCATGAGGACAGTAGGATCCAGAGGAGTTGTAAGGTGGTTAGAGGTCGGATGAACCCACCACCCTGATATCAAGAATCAAGCTGGATAGTTGATTGTGGTTTAATTAAGCTGTTATATCATTTCGTGAATTTGGGGGTTGTAAGTTTGAAGTTCAGGCCAAATCTTTGGTCACTCTAATTTTCTGAATCGCGAAAGGGATTATCAAGTGTGGAATTGAACGGTGGAAACACTTCGTGGAGAGGCGTCGAAGACCCAAGAGCATTGGATCTTGTAAAGAAGTGACGGGGTTAAGGCAAGTTCCTTTTCAACACCCATAAGCTTAAGAGAGACAGTGTTCGTTGGATCCAATCTAACGAAATTCGTTGGATCTCATGCGAATTTGTAGACAAAAATTCGGGGATTGGAGTGACAAGTGATTTTGGAGTCAAGAATTGTGAAATCCTGGTTCACGAACCCTGAAGAAATATGGATCGTCGGATTAGGGGAGGCTCACAGTCGTCGATCTCGTCAAAAGAGAAATTCCGGATTGGGGAAATCATAGAGGGAGAGGAACGACCATCAATTGTTCTTTCAAGTCGCGAAACTCAAATTCCTTTGCGGGCTTAAAGAAAAGGTTTCATTAACTCTTGGTGTGGTTTAGAGAAGATCCTATGTAGATCTCGGCCCGAGGGCAGGGGGTTTGCACCAAGGAGTATCCCCAAGGACAGTTTGGTTAGGGGAAGAAACCCCAGATGGAAAGAAACATTTTCCATTGATGACAAAGGGGGAGATATTTGTCAGATGCAAAGGTAAATGATTGGAGAGAGAGAATAGAGGCATGTTTCCGAGGGGAGCCATTTTCACAAGCGAAGAATGAACGATATGACTTCAGAGTGATACCCATTTTCAAAGGGGAATATATTATTCATATGAAGGGAGAGAAAATAATCAAAGGCTTATAAACACAAAAAAAATAAAAATGGCATGTAGACAGGAGGAGTAGCCCCAAAGGGATATACACTTTGCCATTGATGTCAAAGGGGGAGATATAGAAACATTGATGAGGAGTATAAGCATGAATGTTATCATGACCAAGTGTTGCCATCAATGTTGGTGTTTCCATCAATGCCAAAGGGGGAGATTGTCAAACAGTTGG
Organism: Picea mariana; assembly: GCA_032191745.1. Taxonomy (NCBI): domain Eukaryota; kingdom Viridiplantae; phylum Streptophyta; class Pinopsida; order Pinales; family Pinaceae; genus Picea; species Picea mariana. Next base: position 11,038 of record JASDQU010271048.1, read on the forward strand.
ATTAAGTTGATGGACAGTTGGTATGGATCGTAGGTTGCCATTGATGTCAACCATTGGAGAGTGATATTTTAGATTGATGTCAACCCTTAGTGATTGATGTCAACCCTTGGAGAAAGTCCAGTAGCGAATTACAGTAGAACAAAGGTTTGGGTAATGGAACCAAGGTTGTTTCATGTGTAATGGTATGAGTTTTAATATATTTGAAGGTAATAATATTTAGATGGATATTACATGTCATTCCATTTATGGTGGTATGTGGAACATCACATAACTCCTCACTATTAGAGATTTATGGCCATGTGAAGTTGGAGAACCCAGGTTTGGGTAATGGACCCAAGTTTAGTTGATGGATAATGGTATGAGTTTTGTTATATTTGCAGGTAATAATATTCTATATGGATAGTACATGTCATGCCATTTCTAGTGGTATGTGAAATTTCACATAAATCCTCACGGTTAGAGATTTATGGCCATGTGAAGTTGGAGAACCCTCATGAGTCATCTAGAAGCCCCAAAAGATCAAAGTAGTCAAATTGGTTTAAGAGATTTTAGAAGGTAAATAATAAAGTGAAGTGATGAATGTACTATAATTCAAAGTGAATACGAAATAAATTATTTAAATAATATTTTGTTAATGGATAAATTACTAAGTGGACAAGTGGTTAGAAGTGGGTTAGTCTTAAAATAAGGAAAGTGGTTTAAGATGGTTAGAAGGTAACCCCTTGAGGTAAAGTGAATTGATGAGTGTAATATAAGTCAAAGTAAATAAACAATTAATTATTTAAATAATAAATTTAATGGATAAATTATTAATTGGACAAGTGGTTAGAAGTGGGTTAACCCTAAAATAAGGAAAGTGGATTAAGATGGTTAAAAGGTAACCCCTTGATGAAGCTACATGAAACTATAAATAAGAGGCACGACTCTCTCATTTCAATCACACTTGAGCATATTCAATATCTACAGGTGACTGAGGTAACCAAAGGATATCTAAGCCGAATTTCATAGGGAAGATGAAGTAAAGAAGACAAAAATTCAAGAGAGGATAAATTCTTTTGATGATGTTTTCTAAGGTATGTTATTTATAGGTCATCTCGCCACTTTCTCAATAATTTTTTTTATAGAATGATTCAGACCATGAAATTGGAAGGCCATTGAGGAAACATATCCATGTAGCCTTGGTAAAATTTTAATCTCGTGGGTCGTTTTATTTTTGGAGTTAGACTCCGTGGAAAATAGGTTTTGTGGCTAGTCCTGAAACTAGTCTAAAACAAGTGTTTTGGGTAAAAATGTCATAAATTATTCATAACAGATCCAAAATTAGTAATACCAAATGTGTTAGTTAGAGTACATTCTATAGTATTTGATGTAAAATAACCCTAATGAGTTGGATAATAACCCTAGAAGACTTGTCGGCTCAAGAAGATAACTTATATTAGGTTATTAGCCTCCAAGAGAAGCAGTCGGCCAGAAGAAATAATATATATTGAACAGACAGATACCCAGAATGAGAAGTCGGACTAGGCAGTTAGCTAGAATTACTATAAATATAGGATGCCACTCTTCATTTTGGCAGGTAGTCTCAGAATTATAGAGCAACACTTATGCGCACTGCAGTGCCAAATTTTGTGCACAGGTTTGGTGGAGAGCTGTCATTGCAGCTGCTACAACTAGGAGATCAAGTTTGGCTTGGACTATCTCTTAGTTAGGGTTTGGATTATGTTATCAGCTCTTGTTGGTGCATTATCCTTGAGGAAAGGTGTGCTACCCTTTGTTTGGCTATCTAGCCTAGGGTTTGCTTCTAGAGTGATTCCCTGTCAAGGTTAAGGTGCTCGGAGGGTGGCTTCGGCCTATGGTTGGGTGACAATAGTGATATTGTCAAGGGTAAGACGAGCACATCCATTATATTCTAACAAGTATAACATATAATAAGAATGTCAGAAATGATTAGTAGATTCATAATTGGCAATCTAAGTTTTTTTTAACGATTCTCATTATAATTTTCATGAAAAAATTGCCAACAAAATAATTTAACTCCAATATTTTTATAAATATATAAATGCATTGCAAGTGAGCCTGAAGAAAATGCATTGTAGGATACACTTTCGCTATGGCAAAGGTCATGATATTACTAAGCTATCTAGAAAGGTTGGTCTTGAAAGGTCTTACCTAAGCTAGTTTTACTTAGGCAAGTAAGGTCCTAGTCTTGAGATCTACTTAGGTAGGAAAGGTCTTGATTGTGTTGGTCTTATTTGAGTTTAGGTAAGGTCTTAGTATTGAGCTCTACTAAGGTAGGTAAGGACCTAGTCCCAATCTCTTATTAAGCATTTAAGGAACTCATTGTATCGGTGTTACTTGAGTGAAGGTAAGATCCTTACTTGTGTGATGTTAGCTTAGGAAAGACCAAGATGTGTCCAAGAAGTTAAATATTTGTAATTAGAGAAATAATTCATGTCCACTTCCCTTTGTATGCCTTTTCTCCATTTTATTAAGTACATATCTCTTGATGGGTTGGAACTAATGACAAGGAATGAGGCGTTTTCACCATTGAAACCAATATTCATGAGGGTTTAATGTAGCCATGGAATCCTCCAAAAGTAATGGTCAAACATGCAATATATGCATAACACTACATACACATACATAAATAGATGAGAGTTTACTTCCATGTTCTCCTAAAAATCTTATTTACTTTGAACCTTAAGGTAACCATAAAACACCTAGTAATCAAACATGTAAAACAAGTATAACACTATTCATGCACACACATGGACCAAAGGCCACTCCATGTTTTCATCAAAACCTACCAAATTTGTTTTGTCAACATAGGTAAGGGAAAATGGTAACAATTTGGAGTTATCATTTTGAAAAACATAGTTAAGGGAAATGGTAACAAGTTGGAGTTATCATTTTCAAAATTCATGTTTAAGTGTAGGTATAACCTAAAATTATGGAAAAGAGCACCTTGTGAGTTATGAAGCCTCTCTGATTGTGATTTTTTCTTAAAAAATGCATGGTTCACCTCATGCTCTTTATCGAGCATTAAAATATAGAATGGTCTCATTAAAGAACCATTAATGAATCTTTATTAGTAGATTCCAAAGGCAATCTAAGTTTTTTTAAGTATGTGAATGGTGATTATACAGGAAGGTGGGATGGATATATATTGATGAAGTTGGGATAGATATGTATATGAATAAAATTTTAGAAGATATAAACTATACATCCTGTTATCACTCCAAGAAACCCTCTGTGGTTGCAGACCAGAGGTGCTTGGTAACTTAAGAAATGAATGTTTTTTGTATTTTGTGAATGTGGATCAATGGGACAACTCAATATAGATTATGACATTCAAACATGAAAATGATAAACAAACAGACATTGCTCTCAAAGATTGATTAATCAGCAGGCAACTTTAAAGTGGGTGAAGAATAAATTGTAACTAAACTAGTGCAAAGCAGGGTCTAAGAGACAATCAAAGAATTATTATCAGGCTATGAGCTAAACAATGGGATGACAACCATTCAAAGCTTGACAACACAGATAATAATGCAGAAGAAGGATGGAAAACTGATAATCAAAATCGAAAGGAACCTGTGATCTGTATTAACATAAAAAGGTATGAGTACAATAGCCAATTACTCTATCCAAAATCAAACCATTGCTTGATTTCAGAATAGGCATTTATAGCCTTTACAAAATGGTTACACAGATCCTAAAAACATGGATCTGTCATTTAATAAAAACAGTCCTATTTTAATTAAACAACTATGAGAATAAAATCTTCAGTAACAAAACTGAGTATTCGAATTATCTTCAGCATACAAAAATCATCATTTGCTTCCTCCAGCTTCCAGCTCCTGCGATGTGGTGAGGCAGCGTGACACCTGTGCGTGACTATTCTATTTCCCCAATATTCATGGCTGAGTTTAAGGATATGGTGTTGAAAGTGTATCCAAAATTCCTCGAATATCTGAGTTTAAACCTTTTTGCATGTAGTTTAATGATCCATTGATGCGCTGGCATGTCCTCAAAACAAGTTGGGAACAAACTGTTGCGATTTTGTCCTCAAAACCTGGTCGCAGAGCTTTCAACAGCGCAACCGTTTGAAACTTTCACGGGTTAGCTGTTGAAAGCTATTGCTTTCAACAGCTA
>JASDQU010271050.1:9380-21379 GCA_032191745.1 Picea mariana
CGTGCTCTCCAACAACTTACTCATGCTCCTCAACCATACAATATGAATGTTACTCAATCATAAGTAACCATTATTCTATAGCAACCATATCAGTACTGAACCATAAGAGTGTTTCTCACTCTATCAATCAACCAACATAACTATATCACAACATCCATACCAAGAATTCCTTAAGCATTCACCATACAATAAGAAAGAGTATCCATCAAGATAGCTATGTAACCATGCCAGAATTTCTATGGTAGATCCGAGCCCATAGAATGCAGATCTGGAACTTGCTTTAGCATTCAGGAACCTGGCACCATCTCAGACTCAAATCTCCATGAATTTCTTCAATTGTACGCCCTATGATCTCTTTCATCCCACGTGTGTACATGCCTTGCCTCAATGTAGCATGTGTATGTATGTTCTCAGGCCCATTACAGCTCACATTCTCCTTCAGAAACTAGGGTTTCTGAACTTCCAAAACTTCTGCCATCAAGATCTCAGACTTACGAAAAATTTGATGTGTCCATGAGATCCTACAATGACTCTCTTTCTTAGAATAGATCTTCAATATATGCTCAAGAGAGATGTCTTTACAAGAGACCCTTGCCTCTTATTTATACTCTCCAAGTAGCTTCTTTAGAAGTATCCACTAGGCGACTTTGTCCACATATCCACTTTATCCACATAACCTTTGTCCAAATTTTTCCACCTAGCAACTTTTTTCACATGGCCACTTGTCCACTTAACCCACTTTCCTTATTTTAGGGTTAACCCTCTTATAACCACTTTCCATAATTAGAAATTTCTCCATTAAATTATTATTTAAATAATCCTCTTTGACTTTATCACTTCACTTTATTATTTAAATAATTTCTTCCTTGTAAGAACTTTGACTTCTTTGACCTTTTGGGGCTTCTAGCCAACATATGAGGGTCCTCCAACTTCGTAAGGACACAACTCTCAAACCGTGAGGAGTTATGTGACGTTCCACATACCACCAAAAATGACATGACAAGCACTATCCATCTAGGATAGTTTCACTGACAAATTCATTGATATTTATCTCATTATTCCATAATTAAGCATAGGTTCTCTAACCATACTTTTAGGATAACTCAACTATAAAGCGTCTTCCCATGAGGGATTTCACCATAAGGGGACCACTTTGGAGTTCATCCATTTTTACTTTCTATTAACCATGAAAAGACAATAATGAGTCATCTTTACATCAATCCAACCCATGAAAATACATCACTATGACATTGTCTCTTTGTCATTGATCCAATGATTAATACATTAATGCATCCATCCATCAATGACAACACATCAATCCATATTCATCTATGCATCATATGAAAACACATTGATCAATCCATTGACAACAATGACAATACATACTTCATCAATATACTATGACAATAAATTGTTCCTTTGACATCAATGACAACACGATCCAACAAGCAGTTCGGGATCCGATAAAAGAACACACCATTGTTGGCAATTTATCTGCAACTGGGTAAGGATGACCTCAATGACTAAGAGGAAACGCATTAACCGACAGTGATACGGAACAAAAACCCTCAATCATCTACCCAAAGCCATATTGCACCACTGCTACTTATCATTCCACAGAGACCCATCATAAAACTACACTGAATGAGCAAACAACCAACGCACAAATTAATAATACCCATTTTTTTTCTTGCAATTTCCAACATTTTAGAGTCATCACAGAGAACCATAACACCACATTTACACACAGCCGAAATTCTCAAGAACAAACAGAATCCAAGCATCACTGAGCCATCATTTGGTTCATACAACAGAGAATACATCATGTATGGAGAGAAAAGAATCATACCTATGGTAAAAACACTTAAATGGCAAGTTGGTCGAGCTTTCCCTTCCAAAAACCTGAAAACGTGGAGTTTCACAACCAACATAGATAAATTGCAACAATGGAACAAGGCTAGGGTGACAGGCGATAGGGAAAGTATGGAGTGACGTGCAGTAAATGCACGTCGCTTCCATCACCTGGCCCTATTCAATTCGAAGTACGAGACATCCCAATAAGCATAACATTCACCAATAATAAATCCATATAGCCAATGCATATTCAATGCCAAACCATCATGAGATCTGAGATGATATCCATTGCATAGTACGCCACCCAAGATAGTTTACACGTTAACCCTTTCCATAACTCCATGCAATAATCCATATTAATAATGCAATATGCGCCTCCATTCAAATCTAATGAAATTCACATAGTCAATTAACCAAACAAATAGCATAACAATTAGGACTAACACTTGTATTCCTTATTCTAAATTTGCATGTAATCCTTTTACATAGTTCCTTCCTTTTTCTATAACTTTAGAACCTTTTTCATAGTTTTTTTCTTTTTTTTGATCTTGCTACCGTTAAATTATCCCTTGCATATATGTGGCTAAGTAATCAATCATAAGAATTAGTAACAAGGTTATAACATAGCAACTATAAACAACATGTTCCTCATGCCCATAATTTTTTTATGTGTCGCAAACGATTACCAAAATCATTCCACAATAATGCATTATCCACTTATCATCATGCCAAATGAAACCAAGACTACATCGTCAAAAAAGTAGGGTTGTGTAGGCAACATCAAAACAACAACAAAACATGTGTAATATGTCTATCGTTGCACCACTAGTCTACAAGGGGTCCCACCTACTAGTATTATATTATTAGAATAGTTAAATAAATCTCTTTAGCAATACTTTGTGGGCGAAATTCATCGTTACGATTTTAATCGTCAACACCGACGACTAGGAAGGAATAATAATGGGAGTTTCTTGACAACAAGGCACTAGGAATAATATGGTTATGTTTGGCAGCGTTGATGGCTTTCAACATTTCAAAATAAAATACAACGAAATATTTTAAGAAGACATTAGCTAAATTGTATGAAAAAATCTCAGCCTCCAACAAGGTATTTCTTATGAAGTGTTTATTTAATATGAATATATCAAAAGGTGGGTATGCTACTGATCATTTAAATGAGTTTAACAGAGTCACCAGTCAGTTAAGTTTTGTAGGAGTAAACTTTAATGATGAGGTTAGGGATCTTTTGATTTTGTGCTCATTACCAAAAATATGGAATGGCTTGGTCATGGTTGTGAGTAATTTTATCTCTGGTTCAAACACTTTAAATTTTTATGATGTTGTTGGTGTTATCCTTAGTGAGGAAATACTGTGGAAATTAACAAGTGAGACATCAAGTTATTCTTTGACTGTGAAGAATAGGGGAAGACAAAGAGAGAGAGGAAAGATCCCAAGGAATCATGGGAAGTCTAATAAGGGTATATCCAAATCTAGAGGGAAGTTGGAGTGCTGGCATTGTTGGAAGAAAGGACACCTGAAAAATACTATTGGTCTCGGAAAGGAAAACAAGGAGATGGACAATAAGAGAATAATCAAGAAGAAAATGTAGCAGGTGATGTGTTGAAATATGATTTAATCCTCTCATTAGATAATATTATTTATTATAGGGTGGTAGACTTAGGGGCATCATTTCATGCCACACCCTATAGGAAAAAATTTCGAGAATACTTTCAAGGTGATTTTGGAAAGTTCATTTGGGTGATGATAACCATGTAAAATTGTTGGAAAGGGTAAGATATAGATAAAATTAGAGAATGGAAACCAATCGTTTCTAAAAGAGGTGAAGACATCCCTGATTTGAGAATAAATCTAATTTCAATAGGGAAGTTGGGAAGTGAAATCTATATAGCTACATTTATATAAAAATCATCAAAGGTCACTAAAGGATCACTGGTAATAGAAAAATGAGAGAAGGTAGGTACATTGCATTTATGTACTGATAATGTTGATTTTTCTATTGCTTTAGCTTCTACAGGAGAAGATACAACATTGTGGCATCATAGGATCAGGAACATGAGTGAGAAGGGGATGCATATTCTCCACTCAAGAAATTTTTTGTCATATTCAAAGCAAGTTGATTTGGATTTTTGTGAGAAATATGTTTATAGAAAATATAAGAGAGTCAAATTTCTCAGAGTTGGAAAGAAAAAGAAGAGTGGAAAGTTAGAGCTTGTGCATACAAATGTATGGGGAACAACTCAGGTATCATCTCTTGGAAGCTCTTATTATTATGGTACTTTTATTGATGATGAAACTAAGAAAACTTGGGTTTATTGCATTTGAAAAAAATCTGATGTCTTTGATAGTTTTAAGAAATGGAAACCTTTGCTTGATAATGAGACAAAAAATAAGTTGAAGTGTCTCAAATCAGATAATGGAGGTGAACACTGCAACAAGGAGTTTGATAGTTACTATTCATACCATGGGATTTGTAGAGAGAAGACAGTTCTAGGAACACCACAAGAAAATTGTGTTTCATAAAGGATGAATAGGACAATCATTGAGCATGTAAGGAGTATGAGATTGCATGCAAGATTTCCCTTACAATTTKGGGTAGAATTTGTGGATACTATTTTTTACTTAATAAATAGAAGGCCTTCAATTTATTTGGATCATGGTGTTCCATAGGAGGCATGAATAGGTAAAAAGTTAAACTACTCATTTCTAAAGGCTTTTGGTTGTGAAGCATTCGTCCATATTGATAGACAAAATAGAACAAATCTTGAGGAAAAATCCAAGAAGTGTACTTTTATTGGATATTGAGTTAATGATTTTGGTTATCACTTATGGGATTATGACAATCATAAAATCATTAGAAGTAGAGATACGGTATTCAATGGGAAGGTCATGTACAAAGATCAATTGCGGGTAAAGAAATAGGAATATTCAAACACAAAATACATAGTGCTTAATGAAATCATAGAAAATGAAATTCCAAAGGTGCCAGAAAATCAAAACATTCAACAACAACAACAACGTGCACCCCAAACTCCTACAAGTGTTTTTAGAAGATCTACCAAGCTAAGTAGACCCCCTTAACAATACTCTCCTTCACTATATTATTTATTGTTGACTAATTATGGTGAACCAGAAAGATATGAAGAAGCAATGTAACAAGGATGATTTTAGGGGCAAAATTTCGATCATGGGCGAAATTAAGGGGCCTCCCAATTTTTATTGGGAGAATTTTTTGTATTGTAGTGGTTTTTTAAAACTTTAATTCTTTGGCGCTAATTTATTTTAAAATAAAAACCATATAGAGGGTTAGCCCATGTTTCTATGAGGGGGAGAGAAAAAAATATGTATTTAGCCCGTGAAAATTGGAGTTGCAATCTTGTATTTGTCCAATTTCCAGAAACATGAGAATTTCTGGTAACAATTTCTCCCTTCCATTTGGTTTTAATCAGGGTTTATGGTTTAATTCGCTCCAATTTTGTGGTATGAGAAACTTTAATCTTCCGTTTTCTCGATTTCCAAAGAACAAGGGGATTTCTGGGAGCAATTTGGCCCTCCCATTTGGTATAAATCACACACGATTTCTTGATGGAGGGAATTCAGATGAGGGTATTGGCAAGGTAGAGAAAAAACATGAGTCTTGAATCTTTGATAACGTCTGGATATCCTTCTCTGTTCAATTCGGTAATAAATTCGGCCCAATTCGTAACTTTAATTGTTTATGTGATTGKTGTTGGAGCCCRTCCTTGCTTTYTGGAATATTTCAGTCTTCAGATTACTGAGTTTTCTTTGCCATAAAAAGAAAATGAATGCTTGGAACAATTTTACAATCTCMTGCATAGCTATAGGGCAGGGTTTTCTCTCTTGTATGTTGTAATATGTTAAAAAAATGGCTTAYGAAACAAAATTGTTGGGGATCTCCTCTTTTCTCCATTTGTTAGTTTCTTGACCCATGGGAGGATCTCGAGACTCCTTGATTTTGGACCTATTATATGGTATACCAAACAAACCTTAGGTGGATCCCCCACTACCTTAATAAGGAGTTGTCGCTAAGTAGGATGAGAAGGATACCATTCATATCCTATTGTTACACATATTAGTTCTATACAAATCCTAGATTGAGAAGCAAAGGTGGCCAATGGATTGTCATGCCTTGGATTTTGTTGTTTTATCATGGTATAGTTATAACTTATGTGGGGTTTTCTATTTGAAGATTTATGTTCTTTAATGAGAGTTTTCTCCTTCGATTAGATGTTGGTTTGGTTGAAATGGTATTGTGATTACCATGTCATTAACTCTTAGCCTCTTTCAATGGTGTCGTTTATTTGATCCTGGAGGAGTCAATCTTCTCGTTATTGTGGTGTTAATTATTTTGATTAATGGATAATTTGTTATTGTGCTTATGGAAATACATTGTTGTTCTCTTGTGTGTTCCATGTCCTAGTGTAGCAAGTGTGGCATACTGATCCCATAAGAGAAGGATCCATATATAGGGTTTAACTCTATAATGTCCTATCATTGGTAAAATATTAGACCATATAATTCATTTTTCTTTCCAGTGATATCGATCAACTGTGAGTAATCCTTTATCATCTTCTTACATTGATTTATAATCGTTTATGATCTTATGTTGATTTATAGATCGATATTATGACTAAGCACTTCAATGGGTGTAGTGCTTTATTAGTCATGAATAGATACAACATGTTTATCATATGAAGTTTGAAATTGCTCTAGCTTCACTTGACCAAAATTCAACTTATTGGACAATGACCATACTTTCTTAACTATTTCATTGGTAGGAGAATTGAAATTTCTAAATGAGGCATCCACAGAATGAACAATAGAAGCATATTCCCCTTTCATTTTGACAAAAAAATTGACTTGCTTTGGTAACTTTTCAGTATTTGAAGCAAGATGGATTTGCATGATAAAATGGGTTCCTGGAAGATTTTGCAATCTCTTATTGATAGAAATATCTGCATTTGAATCTCCAGACTCAGATTTTGTTTCTATATCATTATGTATGTCAATTGCCATGAAATCCCCTTGTTTGACATAATGGAAAGTGGATAGCCAAGATACTCTTTGTAATATAGAAACGTGAAACCCACTTAAGAAATTTGATGTTTGTTGTAATAAGGTTTATTGGTGATGATATATGTTATACACAAAAATAATAATTGTTCATGAAAATTTTTGAGCATTCCACTCACTATATTTTTCATGCAATATGGCCAAGCAATACTAGCTATCGCATGGATTTGCTAACAAGTTTAGAGTGCATTCAAAGCACTCTAAACTATGAGCTTATTGAGCTTATTTGAGATGAGGGGGAAATTATGAGCTTATTGAGGGCAAATGAAGACAATATTAAATACCCAAATATGCTACATACCCAATGCAATCCATACAAACATAATACACTAAGAAAACAAGCTTATCTTCATAAAATTGAGCCAACCCTTTTTGCATTGGATTGTGGCTCCATCGTATTTGACTTTGATGAACCAATTGATTTTCCATCACTTTCTTTGAATCCCTTTATTGGCACTGATGTTTGACCACAAGAGGCTAATTTAATTTCTTGAAATTGGCCCAACAAAATCACCCTAGATCAAAGCACATGAAGGTTTCTTCGAAATGGACAAAATGAGGATGATGCTAAGGAAAACTTGAATGAAATATCATCATGTGAAATATCGACCATTGGATCACAAAGGAGGGATAATATTATATCTTAGTTTCCCAAGAAAAACATAGCCAACCAGTATCTTAGGAAAGATGGTAAACACCATTCACTTAATTTTTAGGCATTTGCAATAGTTTAACTTATCACATGGGTTATAATAGCTTGTATGTGTTCCAATACAACCATCCTATGCCTTATGATCATGTACCAAATGCCTTGAATTTTCACCCATTCAACCACATACAATGACAAAGCTAATGCTTAGCCTAAGGTTAAGATCAATCTTGGTTTCCCTTAATTTGAATCTCCAAACTCAGACTGTATTTCTATATCATTATGTATGTCAATATCCATGAACTCCCCTTGTTTGACATCATGGAGAGTGGATAGCCAAGATACTCTTTGTAATATAGAAACATGCAACCCACTTAAAATTTGTGTTGTTTGTTGTAATAAGGTTTATTGGTGATGATATATGTTATACACACAAATAACAATTGTTCCTGCAAATTTGTGAGGATTCCACTCACTATATTTTTCATGCAATATGTCCAAGAAAGACTAGTTATTACATGGATTTGCTAACAAGTTTAGAGTGCATTCAAAGAAAAGGAAAGTACTAATAATGGAGGTTTTTGATGAGGGGGAAAGGATGAGATTATTGAGGGTAAATGAAGACAATATTAAACACCCAACTATGCTACATACCCAATGCAACACACACAAACATAGTACAATGAGAAAACAAGCTTATCTTCATAAAATCGAGCCTACCTGTTTTGCATTGGATTGTGGCTCCATTGAATTTGACTTTGATGAAATAATTGATTTTACATCACTTTATTTGAATCCATTTCTTGGCACTAATGTTTGACCCCAAGAGGATAATTTATTTTCTTTAAATTGGCCCAACAAAATCACCTAGATCAAAGCACACGAAGGTTGTTTCGAAATGGAAAAAATGAGGACGATGAGAGGGAAAACTTGAATGAAATATATTCATGTGAAATATCGACCATTGGATCACAAAGGAGGAATAATATTATATCTTAGTTTCCCAAGAAAAACATAGCTAACCAACATCTTAAGAAAGATGGTACACACCATTCACTTAATTTTTAGGCATTTGCAATAGTTTAACTTATTTCATGGGTTATAATAGCTTGTATGTGTTCCAATATAACCCTCCTATGCCTTATGATCATGTACCAATTTCCTTGAATTATCACCCATTCAACCACATAAATGACAAAGCCAATTCTTAGCCTAAGGTTAAGACCAATCTTGGTTTCCCTTAATTGTAACTGGCACATGCACATGGATCACTAACTTTATCTTGTTCGTAGGTTGGTACCATAAAGATGGCTAGATCAAGTCACAATAATGACAATATTTTTAACCAAACTAGCTAAATAAAACCAACATTCATTCACTAGGTTGCAACCTGTAGGGACAAAAATACACAAGCATCCACATCCACAAGCATACTGCACAAGGAATACTGTTTGTCTAGTAGAGGAATAATCCTTGAAAAGTGATTCCTATATATAATTGATGATGGCACCCCATTATGATATCCAAAAAGGTGAATCTAGAGTCTGAATTTTATGTAATAGTTATTTCAAAGAGCCACTAGGGCCACATTGCGAGAGAATGTTGGACTAAGTCCATACCCCATATAGTTGTTATTTGCTAGTCAATTCTTTCTATCAGTAGTTGTGTAACAAATAACACCTATATTACCTTTCAAAAGTAAGCAATCACCCACATACACAATAATTATTCCTTTGTCACGATCTGTATACCATCCCTTGAGTTTACTATGCTTGCTTACTACCTAGACTACTCATCAGTGTTTCAATGATAAATTGTTCATTTGATGTACAATTAGATTCAATCCAAAGGCATATTAAAGTAGATTCATGGATATATATCCACTATAAATAGGTTTTGAAATTAATTTGAAATAATATGTCAAACATGCTAAGAAACAGGTTGTAGGGTATTGTTGTTTTCAATTTCCAGCCTAGACCAACAATCACGGTTTTTATCATAATTTTTTCTTATGATAACGTATTGAATTGTTTCCAATTGGGATGAAATTAGATTCATGTAGGTATATCCAGTAGAAACATGTTTTAGAAATGTGAAGAATTGATAGGTCAATACCAATGAACAACCTAGGAAACATATTTTTAAGGGTGCAGATTTAGGATAGGTAGTTAGTATTTAGGGCATAAATTTTTCGTATGATATCCAAATGAAATGATTCTAGTTGGGTTGTAAAATATATTCATAGGAGAATATTATCTAGAACTGGGTTTGAAATATCTATCCATTTGGTCTTCCAAAAGTGGATTGTCCTAACTTTGTTCCAGGCAAGGTCATTGCCACAAGAATTTGATAATCAAGCTATTTCTTTGAAATAATTACCTAGATATGTGAGATGATTTATAGTCATAGTTTTTAATGTAATTAATCCCCATACCAAAAATCACAAATACTCAATTTCAGGTTCTGTGGTATGGCCTACACAAAATTGTTTGCATGCTTAAAGTTAAGAGAGTTGTAGTTCAAAGATATGGGAGGTATTCCAGATTTCGTGAGGTGAATATTGTATCACATACCTCCTTGAAAAATGATTGCTACTATCCTTGATGGGGATTTATGAGACATCAATTGAAACTTAGGAAACATTTTTTTCCTTCATGTTCTTTGCTTCACCAGTGATGGTGATCAAGGCTGCCATGGTTTTTTTTAGCAATAAGAAAGACTTGTTGTGTCCCCTCATTAGATTGTCGATATTTCTTTTAATAAATGATAAACAAGTGAATAATAGCTATATTATCCTACAACAATTCTAATTATCACCAAGAGAAGTATCAATACAATTGGTATTTTAGTTGGAATTAACCGTGGGCCATAAGAAAAGTCAAATGATATAACTGAGTTGTGGCATGATCCTTGTGGTAGGGTTATCATTATTTTATTACCTCTGATTTGGATGAACTCCCAGGATCATAATACCTTTATTTTTAACAATGAGACAACACATTATGATCTCCCAAATGAACTTGACTTGTAGTTTCAAGGGATATTCCCTAGAAACAAGGGATAATCAACTTTTTAGACAACAAGTCTTGAATGGTTAAGTATTATTTAAAGTGGTTTTGGGACATTGACAAGATGATCCTTCAATTATAATGATACCTACAACTCATGTTACCATACCATAATGGATCATGGAGTACTTGGAATGGGAATGGATTAATAGATGAAATATATAAAATGTAATGGTATGCCAATTATAAGGTTATTTTGTGTTATTGAGTTGCAACCCAATGCCTTGTAGAAGAGGTTATAATTCACAAATTTTGAGGAATGAAATAAATGAGTTCAATCTTTAACTTTTGGCTGCTACATGAGTATGTTGCAAAGATAAACCTTGGAGTAAAAACTTTAAAAAATGGGTAAGCCTTGCTTGGACTAGACTTAGAACAACCAGGTTGTAAATTCTAATAAGAAGGTGGTGTTCAAATGGAAGTCATAACATGTAAATTCTAATTAGAGTGAAGTGTGAGAGCCTTTAAAACACGATATCCAAGATGCAAGGTATAAAATCAATGAGGCAATAGGTAAACGATATGCGTAACTTGCTTACTGCAAGGTATGTTCATACTATAGAATATTTTATCATTTGCAAAGCAAGTCACAGGTTTTAAAAGACCATCATCCACATTTTTAAGTAATGGATCAAAGGAGGTAAATCAAATATGGAATTGGGCTTATACTTGGAACAGATACAGAGTATATGCTATAGGAGGAAAACAATGATGATCCTCTTCATGATTTTGAAATGCAGAGCATAAATATTGGAAATAACTTGGCCCTCTATGCTATCAAATGTCATATTTCAAAACAGTCTTAATGATGATTTTGCAAATCACTATTGTACAACCTGGAAGACTCATAGGTGTCAACCTTGTGAGAATTGTTTTCTTTGCAGTAATTAAACCAATAGGCTCCATATCGTATCCATCATTTGAGAAGCAAACAATTGCTCAAAGAGAGAAGTTTTCTACTTTTGAAGTTGACCAAAGTGAGAAACTCTCTTCATGAAGGAGAAAACTCATCGAAAGGATGGTGGAAATTKATCAACCTAGATATTAAAGTCATCGTTATATCTCCCCATTTGAGAAACTGATGAGTTCCCAAAGGATGTTCTAAAGGACAAATTCAACSATGTGCCTAAAGGATGTTCTAAAGGACAAATCCAACAATGTGCCTAAAGGATGTTCTAAAGGACAAATCCAATGATGTGCCTAAAAGATGTTCTAAAGCTTAAATTCTGGAGAGGCTTCTAGTGGATGTGAAATTTTGTATACATTCTGAACATAATCCAACAAAGGATGAGGGAAAAGTTAATATGAAATGTAAT
>JASDQU010271051.1:2320-13454 GCA_032191745.1 Picea mariana
AAAAATAATAAAACAAGACCTAACCAAGAGGATGGGAGGTCTCATCACGAGCCGACCCATTATGTTCATAGGTATCTAGCAGTATGACATTGCCATCATCTGGTCACCACGCCAAGGCAGTGACCTTTGGTTGCATGGCCAAGGGAAAGGGGGTCTCATCACGAGCCAGCCTTATCATTTCTGCGAAAATACCAGTTGGTAACACTATCAACTCTGGTCACCATGCCAAGGCAATTTCCTCTGGTCAGACCTTGAAGTAAAAAAAGAAAGAAAAGCAATAATTGAAAAATAAAGGAAATAAAAGGGCTTGGAAAAAATGCATCCATGACGGGTACATCTCGCCTCCTACAAAGGCACCCACAGACAACACCTGCCCTCGATCTTACTATGACTGGACATCCCTAGACCATATCACTTCATAAACATGGCTTGAATGATCCTCTGAGGAAACTTTCATTTTCTTGTGGGTATTAGCCCAATAGGTTATTTTGTTGCTTTCTTAAACTTTGTATAGTAGATATGTGTAACGTTTTTGAGCTCTTAGATGATATGCTAGGGATTTCATGCATTTATTTGATAAATTTAATGATAAAATATGATTGACATTGCTATGATCCCGAGGACTGATGAGCCCATGGAGGGCGTAGTTTTTGATGTGCAGGACCATGCCCGACAGACAGGTACCAGTGGACCGGTACCCATGGGGATATGATTAGCTCGGACCTCCATGGGGCTGAAGAGCCCATTAGATGGTTGCTGGGATGGCAGAGACAGGACAGCGTTGTGATGAGCCTTTGCACAAGAAGACAGAAGGACGTTCCACCAAGACACTGTGGCAGAGCCCGGCCTAGGGGAGATCACCCACTACAGATAGAGCGTTTGCTTTTGATGGACAGGACATCACCTGAGACAACTGGACGTTGTCTGGAGCGTGTGGCAGTGTGCTAGGATTATTTGGCACGTGTGGCAACTTGGAGGAGCCCTAGAAGGGCCAACGTTTGGCTTCCTTGATGCTGAGCTTGCCCAAAAAGAGCCAACGTCTCCCTCAGAAGGGCCTGACGTCCCCCTTTTTAGCTCATATTATGACATTTCTTAGCATTTAATGTATAAACAGTGTAAATTTTAAAGGTCAGCCCTGTCGGCTGTTTTAATGACCTATTTTTAAAATTA
The DNA here is from genome assembly GCA_032191745.1 of Picea mariana. Lineage (NCBI taxonomy): Eukaryota > Viridiplantae > Streptophyta > Pinopsida > Pinales > Pinaceae > Picea > Picea mariana. The sequence continues at coordinate 3,491 of JASDQU010271051.1, forward strand.
AAGGTCATTTGGATGGTATAAATAGAGGACGTTGCCTCTCATTTTAATCATGACATAACTCACTCTCTTGTGAGAGACATACTTTTGTCTTTTGTCTTGGTATTTTGGCTCTTGGAAGTGAGGCGCAACTCTTGTGGAGGAATGTTCTTGGCATTTTATGGTGTTTCTCTTATTGGAAGGTTTACAACTAGGGTTTGGTGAGCATTCTTCATGATTTGTAAGTGTATTTTTCATGCAAAACTTCTTGAATGAATGGTTGTAGGCTAAATCTCTTGCATTTTCTATTTCATTGCTATTATATTGCTTAATCTTTAAACCCTAGGTAGCATGCACACAAGTAGGTCCTTGTTATATGTCCCCATGATTGAGAAACTTGTTTTAGCCATTGATTATGGAAGATATAGCCTAGCCGTTGCTACACTAATCATCCTTTTTCTGAGTTAGCATTTAAACATAAGTTGAAGGAAGGAGACGTCCTAGGCCTAGTTGATTCTACACCTAGGGCTTTGACTTTTAGGGTTTGAAGGGCCTTGCTCTTGCAACACTTTTCACCCTTAGATTTGTGTTTTAAAGCTAGCCGTTTTGCCAAGGATATTTAAGGAAAGAGGGAGGAGCATGAGGCCTTGCTTAAGCAACACCGGAATGAGCCTCCTCCCCTTAGGGTTTTGATTCTAGGGCCCTGCCATTGCAGCACCATAGAACCTAACTCTCTAGTCTTTAGATTTACATCCTCCCGAGATCCTGCCCTTGCTTTTGACTCCATAATACCCTAAGGCACTGATCTTTCTCTTCAACGTTGAGTTTGTTGTGTCAAAACAACCTTTCAAAATTCTCAAATTTGAAACCCTAACTAACCCTAACGTCTACTAACCTAGAAATTAATGATGATGTCATGCCTCAATTGAGCTTTTGGTTGATAGAAAACACTGTGGCTAGGTCATCCCATGATAGACATTGATGTATTGATAGTTTTCATTGGCTAAATAACAAAACGTTGACCTCTTTGTCTATTATACTAACCCTAGGAAAAGCTGACGTCATCTCTAGCATAGAGACGCAGCAACCTTTGTATATGAGCTATTAATGATATTTAATGCATTTGATTAATTTAAGGATTAAATATTTTCATTAGATGCTATATCATTCCAGTGTTTATTGACAAGTGACATTATGTATCATTTCCATTATTGCAAACATTGACTTCATCAATATTTACTGCTATTTATGCTTATGTACATTAATATTGATAGTCATTGATTAATGAAGTATTAACCCCTGTTGCATGTACTAGTATCATTGTTGTCTTGTCTCACAAGAAGGTACCTCTTCTATGGTTTTTCTTCATCTGACTATCTTTTTGGCGGTAATCTGTGAAGGTAAAACTTGCCTTAATCCTTAAGCCTTTACCCTTCAAAACCCCAGATTGCCAGGGACGTCTCCCTTGGGTTTAACCACCCTAAATAGAAAGAGCTCCCCATCGAGGTGACAGTGGGTTGGGAAGCTCCTGTTACGCCAGTTTGACCCTTACCCTTCAGCGACTTGACTTAAACTACAAACTGAGCGATGCTTGCTGGAAAAGCTACACACAACCAACAATGTGAAGAAAAAATTCAGTTTTTAGGGCAAAAATTTTTCTCCTTAGAAACCAATGATAAAAATAGATTTGAGATGACCAATCAACTATGTTAAGCTAGTTGAAATATATATGGAATGATAAGCAATGAAAGAATGAGTAAGAATAAGAAAGATGGAGTTTATATGTGCTTTAATGGAGGACTCTTCCTTGAGGCAATCCCAATAAAACTCTTGAAGCCAAACCTGCAACACTTGACAAGATAATATGCATACAAAGATAATATGATCGGATATGCTAATAAGATGAAATACTTGCACCCTATCTAGCAGCAAACCCACATATATAGATCTACAAGAATGCTCGTTGTTAGATCTACCCAAGTAACACTTTACCCAAAATCTAATCTATGCAATCATCAAATCAAATATTCACAATGTTACCTCAAATGTAGCAAGAACAAAAATACTTGTTTCTCTTCCAATGATCCTCCAAATTTTCTCCTTTATTACTCAAAAATGGATCTTGGAGAAATACTTGCTCCAAAACTCTAAGAGCCAAAGAATGGAAGATGGACAAGAAAGAGAGAGAGAGAGTGGAAAATCAAGTAGCATAACAATAGCTCAAGATATGGTGAGGAGGGAATGAGAAGAGGGATCTATTTATACTTGGAGAAGCAAACCTACCTCTCCTGGATCAATGCCAAGTGTCCACCACCAAGCAAAAAGGGAGATCTCAAGAAGGGGGGCACACCATCTAGGGTTTCTAGCTTGGATCTAGGGTGTGGATGAGTGAGGGATTGTTGGGNTCAAGATATGGTGAGGAGGGAATGAGAAGAGGGATCTATTTATACTTGGAGAAGCAAACCTACCTCTCCTGGATCAATGCAAAGTGTCCACCACCAAGCAAAAAGGGAGATCTCAAGAAGGGGGGCACACCATCTAGGGTTTCTAGCTTGGATCTAGGGTGTGGATGAGTGAGGGATTGTTGGGATTACACAAAAGGGGAGTGGGAGTGCTAGTAAAAGTGTGCCAAGTGAGAGGAGAGGCCCCCAATAATTTAAAATATTTTTCTAGAATTTTCTCCAAGAGGGGGGGGTGCGTAACTCTCCTAGGAGGGCGCACCACTTCGGGGAGAGGAAAGGAAAGGGAGGAAATAAATGAGGGGAAAGGGTAGGAGTTAAGCTAGGAGATGAAGTGGGGGGTGAGGGAAGGCACACCAACCAAGAGAAGGGTCCAACACCCCTTCTAGAATCAAATTCCATCATCTCATCATCAAGGGGGGTGTAAATCCCCTAGGAGGGCATGAGGGTTGAGTGATGTGAGGGGGTGAGGGTGTTAGAAAATGTTAAAACAAGTTGGGTTGGGTAGGAATGGGTTAGGAAACCTCTCTCCGTCTTTATCCACCTTTACATCATCCTTTTAAATCATTATTACAATTTTTGCATTTTTGCTATGTCAAGACTTAGCAATTAAAATTGTTGTTTTTGACTGACTGACACTCCGGGTGGACAAACCCATAGCAGAAGTTGTCCGACTGAGCTGAAACTTGGTCCATGGGTGTAGGGGGTGTCTTTCCATTTCTTTTGAGCACAAATACCCCTATCAAAAGTACTAGTACCTAGTTTTTACAATTTTTGCTCAAAAATAATTAATTAATTAAATAATTAAACCTCCAAACATAGGGAAATTTAATTAAAAATTAATTAATTAAAAAAAACTAATCTAGACTCAATGGAATTCCTCGAAACTTTCTAAGATGTCTTACATGGTCATTTACATCATCCCTAAATAATAGTTACCAGAGGATAAGCCCATTAGAATGCCCTTCACCACTTTGGAGGAATTATTGCAAGTGTGAGGGAAAAACTCAAGGGAAATCAATAAGGCTAAAAAGCCCAATTGATAACCTGAAGATAAAAAACCCTCGATGAAAGGAACTCTCCCAATGAACTGATCCAAAGATAACTGACCTAACTATGACCCATGCAAACCTATTACATTATTGACCCACGCAGGGGTGCGGAAATTCCAGTTACAAAAAGAAGTGTTGGGGCCAAACATGCCCTGTAGAACCAAATTCTTCGACAAATGAGCATCTGATGATGCATCTCTTCATGGCACATGGAGTTGACCCCCTAGTTGGAGAGGCGGTCAACAGTGTCTTTAAATCAGCACCGTGACAATCTATGTATGACCTTCACAATATTAATTAAATAAGCAACAACTCCTCTTGACTTTATATTTGCGGTGATATATTTCAGTATTGGTTGCTATTGGATATTGCCTCTAAATTGTTAGAAGTTGTCTCATTATAAAGAAACATTAATATTTCACTTACAACAATTTGGGTTTAAACTATTTGAAGAAATATATAAGGGGAAAACCATCCTTAAACTCAGAAAAATTGCCAAAAACATAAGGAGTTATCTAGTTGGGATATTACACACCAATTCCAACTCTTCTTTGTTGTCCTTCGTCTGCTGCAGTTTTGATGCTTCTGTACCTCCTGCGCGACGCTGACTTGCAGTTTATACAATGCCTTGGTTGGTATGTGCGTCATTACCAACTGTATTTGGGCCAAATCTTTCAAGCATATATGACCCACAATTTCATCCATGCGCAACATTCTGGGTGTAACGTGAAACATCGAGCTCGACTACGTTGTTTTCTAGATCATATCCTGCTCGCTCATTCCAACCTTGGCTCATTTTTGTGATGTTGTGGGGGATAATTCTATTCCTTTGTCGTCCCTTTGTGTTTCTCTGATCTGCTTGAGGAGTTGCCTCATGTCTGCCAGCTCATCCTGGATCCTGTCCCTTTGGCGCTGAGCTTCATCAAAATCCCCCATTGTTCGATCCTGGACCATTTGGTCCACGAGGTCTGCGTCGTCCTCCATGATCATATATTCTGGTGGTGTTTTATGCGCCTTAGTTTTCTTGCACGCACCCCCCGTTTGTTTAATTGGCCTCTTGGTCTGGCCTTGCTCCTGCTAAGTAACACTTGATGTGGTCCCCTGTGTTGTCTCAGTCTCTTTTTCTTGTTCCTGTGGTGCTTGGGTGTTGTTCTTCTTCCCCGCCTGGGTACCTTTCTTGGACGCACCCACTTTCTTCTGTTGTGCCAGGTTCTAACCTAGATTTGGCTTCTTGGGCATCGTTTTGTCTCCTGCAGGTGTCTCTTCTTGCCGTGCATTAGCCTCCTTATCCGCGGGCATCTCTTGATTCAAGTATGGAATCCTCTAGTCATTGTACCAATCCTTGATGGTCATTTCTACGTCCTCTTCCTTGACGCAGTACCGCAGTTGTAGCCATTCATTCTCGGGATCCTTCTGTGCTTGGATCCATATTGCATGCCTAGTCGCTTTAAAGTTGGCTATGCCCTGATATTGTGGGACCACTTCTAGCGTAATCCTCCAGGTGTTGGCAATGTTTTCCTGCAGATCGTTGTAATACCCTATGAACATGCCTGCATTCGCACTTCTGTTCTTGGGGTCGGAAGCACTCCCCAATTATAGGTATCGGGCTATACGGGAACAATTGGATCTCTCGACAAAGTATGTATACTTAGGCTCCCTCCATCCGACCAAGGCAATCAAGACAAGTAGCCAAGAATAGTGAAATTTCGTCCCCAGGTCTTGCGCGTTCTTCCAATCTACCAGGAACAGATTTAACAAGTACGATACCCAGCTGAGTAGAGTGCCCTTCGCACACTGTGCTGCAGCTGCGACGACCCCGACAGGGACTTCCTCCTTGCGTCACTTCTTGAGTAACTTGCACGCTATGATTTTTGCAGCCATCCTTGTTGTTGCGTCACTAATGCGCTTAATTATGATTCTGCGTGACCCTCTTTCTGTACCATACGTCTTCTTCATTTCCTCAGTCGGTGCCTTCTTCTTCGTTTTTTCATTGAGGAACTGCACGGGTGTCTACCCCCGAGGTGGCAACCCTGTAATATATGTAATGAGATCTACGTTTATCGAGACGGGCTCTTCCGCCTATAGGAATCCTCCGTGGGTAATTGTCATCAGTTGCTTGATGTAGTTGGTTACGTCCCATACTCTTCCAAAGTGCAGGATCTCCAACAGGCCTAGAATCCCGGTTTTGGCCAATCCGACTGCCCACTGTTTTGGTTGGTTAATTGGTTAGCCGAAGTGTCATATACCCACAGTATCCAGGTAAAATTTCTTGGCAAACTCTAGAAACTTGTCTGTGTCAGTGACATCATGATCTGAGTACCGTAGTTTTTCCACGTGGCCTAACAAGTTACCCGCGACACGCACCACTTTCGAAATGCACGGAAAGACTATGGTTGTGGCATCCTTCCTACGCGGTGATATTTCTACTGGCTTCTTGCCCTTCCGTTGTGGTGGCTGACTCGAGGCTCCAACCTCCACTGTTCTCTCTTCTACATACTCCTTTTCCCATCTAGTGACATCTTCTACTATGCCCTCCTTTGGTTTCTCCGACGTGGTTGTGTGTGACCTTTCTGGCGAAGCCGTTTCTGTCTAGTTTGGGACCGTCCCATTAACCCTCGGGGCTTGTTCAAGGCTTTCAGAGCGTGAAGGATTTCCTGTATCCTGGGTCTGCTGGCTCTGTCCTACTTTCAGCATATCGATATCCATGCCCACTGGTGTTGTCTGTTGGGTTTCCCGGTTCCATATTGGGCGAAGGGATTTCGTCCAAGTTGACAAATTCCGGAGGCCAAGGTAGTTGTTGCTCGCTTCCCTGTGGCTGTTGAGGTGCTTTGAGGTTGCTTCGAGGTCGTCTGCAGGCCTGGCTCGAGGCTCCTAGCTTGGGTGGTGCCATGGTGGTAAAGGTGTTCTCCGTCGAGCTTAGTTGGAATGTAACTTCTGCAAACTTTCTCTCTACTCCATATACTTTGTCGCTCTGTGCTTTTCTCAATTTCACAATAACCCTTATGATCCCCGCATGCTTACCTTATATAGGAATCGTGTGAAACTTCTAGGAGATGTTACCCAACTTGCGTTTTGAATGAACTGGCACTTCCCGTGTACTTGCCATTGAATTCCCTTGTCACCGCCAAGTTGCCGCGATTAATGCGACATCACGTCAATCATTCTTGTCATTCAATTTTGATAGTCGTCGTTCATTGGCACCTATTTTCCGTACCCACCATTTCTGTTGTTTCCTCCTTTTAGTGACTGTTGTTCCTTTCTCCCTTGTGCTAACATTTCCGAGTGCGTGTGCACATTCTCTTTTCAGTGCACTACCCCTTTGTTGCTCTCTTTTGATGTCTGGCACGGTAACCCCTCTGTTGTTGTGTTTTGTTTTTTTTTTAAGTTCTAGGTGGTCAATTGTCCTTATACAGCTTCAGTCAACTCCCATTGATCATCCCTCTGAGTTTTGTTCCTCATAAATCCTTCAACTGTACAACTCCCCCATCTGTGACCGTCTTTACTTCGTATGGTCCTAACCAATGCATTCTGAGTTTTCCTGGGTGTTGAAGAGATTTACTGTCGTACACCAAGACTAAGTCTCCCTCCTTGAAATTTTTCCTCTTGATATTTCTCTCATGCCAAGCTTTGTCTCTTTCCTTCTGTACTTCTTGGTGAAATCCTGCTAGAATCCTATCTTCCTCCATGATCATCAGTTGACTTAGCCTTTCCTTTACTGCGCCTAGCTCTATCATGTTGGTAATTGCTACCACGTGCATAATGGGTACCAAAAACTCTAATGGCACCACTGCTTCTTGTCCATACACCAATCTGAATGGTGTCTGCCCTGTCAATTTTTTGTATGTGGTCTTGTATGCCCATAGTACTGCTGGTATCTTCAGGTCCCAATCGTCCTTGTTATCGCTCAATTTGTACTTTGATCAAAGGAAAGGTTAATAGAGAGCAAATTGGTGTAACTTGAGGTTACCTATCACTATCACCTCAATAGGATGCCTCTTTCTATTTAGGGTTGATGGCCCGGGGGAGACGTCCCCGGTGACCTGGGGGTTTGAGAAGGCAAGGTTAAGATGTCTATTAAAACGTCCCCTCTCACAAGTCACCACTGATCAAAAATTCCCAGGGTTTTAACCTATGAAGTAGTGAAATATCAAGATGTACTTGCCCAAAACAAAGCAACAAGAAAATGTCTTTTGCAAGTACAACTTGTTGTTAGTACTTCATAAAACCATGGACTTCATCAATAAAAGCAATGGCTGATATAATGGTGAAGTAAACAGAAATTTGTAGCAGCAATGTTTAAAAGACAATAACTTCACAATAAATGCCTTAATACAGCTTCAAAATGACCAAGAATAATCACTTATTAACATCAAAATACTAGCATTTGTCAGAAGCAAGTAAAGCAATGCATTAATCAACTTTTTCGATTGCTTTTAGATGTTTTTAATGCTGCAAAATATGGTTGTAGCATACTTTAGTAACAACAGCAACAAAGTTAGTAGGTTAGGCTATTCTAATGTTAAAAGTGGTTAGTAGAAGACTTAAGGTGTAGGTTTTGATAGTTGTTTTGGTCAATCACTCAATAGGAAGTCTTAGATTAGTGCCTTTAGGGAAAATGGAGTCTATTAGGTGGCAGCAAATGTTGAAGGAAAAGGATGATAGTAGGAGAGCCAAAAACAAGAGAGATTAATAGTTGAAGTGTTCATAACCCAAGGCTTCAACTACCAAACCTTAGGGGGAAAATAGCTACTAAGGTGTAGGTAACCCTAAGCCTTAATAGTTTTCCTCCTTCTTTAGTTAAAACATGAAGAAAATGACGGCTTGGATGAAGAAAAAGTGCTAGGGTGTGTTGACCGCCCATTTAACTAGGTGGTCAACTCATGTGCCATGAAGATGCATCACCAGATGCAAATTTGATGAAGACAGTTTTGGTTCTACTTGGGCATCTAATGCCCCAGCACAAAATTTTTGTAAACGAAATTTCCGCACCCCTACGTGGGTTCATAATGTAATAAGTCTGCATGGATCATAGTTAGGTTAGGTACCTTTGGATGTTTCCATTGGGGGAGTTCCTTTCACCAAGGGTTTTTTATCCTCAGGTTGTCAACCGGGCTCTCGGGCCTGGATGACTTCCCTTGAGTTTTTCCCTCCACACATGCAATAACTTCCTCCAAAGTGGTGAACGGCGTCCTAATGGTCTCATCTTTTGATAGCTATTGTTTAGGAATGTTGTAAATGACCATGCCAGATAGTGTAGAAAGTTTCGCGGAATTTCGTCCAGTCTAGATAGGTTTTTTTTAATTAATTAAATTTTTAATAATTTAATTAATTAATTATTTTTTGAGCTAATGTTGTAAAAACTGGATCTTTGGGCTTTTGATAGGGGTATTTGTGCTCAAAAGAAATGGAATAGCACCCCCTACACCCATAGAACAAGTTTCAGCTCAATCAGACTAAGTTTACTATGTCTTAGTCCACTCAGAGTCAGTCTTAGTCAAAACAACAATTTTAATTGCTAAGGTGACATTAGTAAAATGTCAAAAACTTTGTAATTTTGAGTTAGTGAGTGGATGTTAAGGTGGAAAGTGGCAAGTTAGACCCTCCTAACCTACCCAAACCCAAACCCACAACTTAACAACTTATTCCAGCCTCTTTACTCACCCCCTCACCTCTCTAAACCTTGCCCTAAGGGGAAAAACGTCCCCCCTCTAACTAATTCCTTGTTTCAAGCCTTGAAACTTGGAGTGGGCCCCTCTCACATGAGGTGCGCCACTCCTAACCCTCCAAAACCCTAACTAAACCCTAAACCTAACTTAACTCACACTCTACCTATCCCTAAGCTCACGCCCTCCTCTAAAGCTCACGCCCCCTTGGGTGGAGACTCACTCCCACTCACCCAAACCTAAACCACTTGCCAAAAATGGCAAGTGGGCCCTCCTAACTTACCTAGTGCACCCCCCTTACCTAGTTTCTAACCTATCTAGAGCCTACAACTCACCCATTCATCAATTCATTGATTCAAACCCTAACTTGGGCGCCCCTCTCTTAGAGATGTGTTCTCTTGCTCACAAACTAACACTTGGCACTCATGCAAGTGCTTTCTCTTGGCCTCTAGAGGTATAAAGAGAACCCTTCCTCACCTCTTTTCCTCACCATTCTTTGAGCTAAAGTTATGCTACCGAAATCTTGCCATCTTCTTGCTCTTGCCATCTTCCATTCACTCATTTTCTATTGAGATCTTTGGAGCAATTAGTTGCCCAAGGCTCTCACATTTTGGATGCAATAAGAAAAAGCTTTGGAGTTCTTTGGATCAACTAAGATTAGTCTTGTTTATCTACTACATATGAGGTGATCTTGTTCTTTTGCATTGTGTGGTTTCATTTGCTAGCATCTTAGGTAAATTAGTTTATTTGGGTAGGTCAAATAAACATTAGTGTTGATGATCTATGTATGTTGATTAGATAGGGTTTTGAATTA
>JASDQU010271055.1:7997-23261 GCA_032191745.1 Picea mariana
TGCCACTCGCCTCTTGACTGACTTGGTAGACATCAAAAACCCCTGGAGTCAATACTCCGCCAGATGATCTTGTGGGAGACTAAGGGCCTCTAAGGAATAAGGCCCCTGCCTTATTGCGTGCCCCTTAGAATCATCGTGAGTGACTGTCGTAGTCAGCCCTCATGACATTGTGGGTCTCCTTGAACTAGGTAATTGTTAACCTATAGTTCGAGCCACAAAGGGAGTGCTAGTAGGCTGTGGTAGGGTTGTTGTCTACACCTCTCCCTCAACATCTTTGGTAGTCATGTGTGAACCCTCTACTCCACATGTGAGTCTAGTCGACAAGCTATCGTCAGCCTGCATCATCAACGAATCATGTCAGAAATATATCCATAATCATATCATCTAATCAAAGGCACTAATATCTCATATAAAACAATCAAACCCCAATAGTTCACTCCTCAACTCGATCCGAAGTCCAAGGGCTTCCATCGATGCCTCTACATCCTTGAGGTCCAAAATCCTGCACACTCAGTAAAACCGAGTCAATAGCACCTGTCTATGTCAATGCAACAAAACAACATGTCATCAACCCATAACACCTAATAATCATAAATCAAATGCCCAAAAGTATATTAATCTGGATCACTTGCGAGCAAGTGTCCTCAAAGAATAAGTTTGTTCAGTGTGTGCAAGAGTAGGATGTTACAAAATAAGTGTATTTTCCTTTCACCTTTTGGAGTGTTGTTAGGACATATTGTGTGCAAACAGGGGTTGTTGGTAGATCCTTCCAAGATTTCTATCATTGTTGATCTACCTCCCCCTACTTCAGTTAGACAGTTGCACACTACATTAGGACACACTGGATATTACAAGGAATTTATTAAGGGTTATGCGCAGATAAAAACACCCATGGAGAAGTTACTAAAGAAAGATAGTAAGTTTCAATGGACAGAAGAATGCCAACAGAGCTTCGACACACTGAAGCAAAAAATGGTCACTGCGCCTATCTTGGTTTTTCCATATTGGAGTAAGGAGTTCAATGTTCATGTTGATGCTTCATCCATTGCATTAGGAGTAGTTTTAGCACAGCCAGGTGTAGGAGATATTTATCACCCTATAGCCTTTGCTAGCAAGAATATTTCTACACCTGAAATGAATTATACTACTACTAAAAGAGAAGGCTTAGCTATGGTGTATGTGCTGCAAAATTTTAGACACTACTTGTTGGGAGGACATTTTAAGATGTTCACTGATCATTTTGCATTAAAATACTTAGTCAACAAGCCAGTGTTGGGGGGAAGAATATGCAGATGGCTACTACTATTTCAGGAGTATGACTTTGAGATCATGGTCAAGCCAAGAAGAATGAATAAAGGACCTGACCACTTATCCGGGTTAGAACATGGAGAGGACCCTACTAGTTTGGAGGATACACTACCTGATGCACAATTTTTGTCCATCAGGAAAGTCGATGATCACTTCGCTGAGATAGTCCAGTTCCTATCCACAAGAATGGCACCTCACAAATATACAATCATTCGGAAGAAACAATTGGTAGTCCACGTTGCAGAATTTCAACTTATAGTTGGACAATTATATAATATGGGACCAGATGAGATCTTGAGGAGATGTGTTATGGAGGTAGAAAGACCATTGATTCTTGCAGAAGCACATGAAGTCATCGCAGGAGGACATTATGCAAGGAAATAAACAACACGAAAGGTTCTCAGAGCTGGCCTCTGGTGGCCTACTTTACACAAGGATGCTAAGGAATACTATAGAGCCTGGGATGTATGCCAAAGGATAGGGAATCCTTCTAGAAGGGATGTAATGCCTTTAACACCTTAGCTAACTTTACAGGCCTTTGAGAAATGGTATATTGACTTTTTGGGACTTATCAACCCACCAGGAAGGCGCACAAGAGCTTGATACATCATCACTGCTATAGAGTATTTGACCAGATGGGAAGAAGCAAGAGCAGTTAAAGACTGTAGGGAAACTACATATGCGCGATTCATCTTTGATGATATAATAACTAGATTTGGATTCCTGAAGTTCCTTATGAGTGATCAAGGTACACACTTCATTCACAAAACCATTGAAGCCTTGAATCAGGAGTTCGAAGTTCACAATCAGAAGAGCACACCATACCACCCACATGCGAATGGCACAGTCGAAGCCTTCAATAAGATCTTGGAGACAACACTGACTAAGATTTACAGCGTTAACAGAGATGATTTGGATTTAAGAATTCCAGCAGTATTATGGGCTTATCGAACTACTTGCAAAAACTTAACAACGTAGACTCCCTTTAAGTTAGTTTATGGCCTGGAAGCAGTGGTACCTATGGAATATTTGGTTCCTATTTTACGAATTGTAGCATTTACAGGTATGGATGATACTGGCACTATTCAAGATAGGCTCGTGTAGTTGATCGAATTAGAGGAAGACAAGTTTATTGCAAGATTTCATCAACATGTACAGAAAGAACTAGAAAAGGCTTACCATGATCGACATATCAAGAGGAAATCATTCAAACAAGGATATTTGGTACGGTTATATGAAAACAAGTTCATGAAGCATCTAGGGAAGTTTAGGACACATTGGCTTGGACCATTCAAAGTTGCCTATGTTACAGAAGGTGGAGCTGCACAGTTGAAGACTCTTAATGGATAATGGAAGGATGGTTTAGTAAATGGGAGCCAGTTGAAGCTGTATTGTGACAACCAGTTGCCTCAAAGATCTCAGTAAAAGCAAGGAAATAAGGGTCTAGGTACCAAGTGTTGTTGAAACTGGGTACCAGACACAAAAAAGACAGTCTACACAATATGGGGAGAGACATAGCAGAAAGCACAGGCTTCTCTGCGCAGTCTATAGTCGAAGTAAAACATAGGGCTCAATCTTGCAGTGAATCGGGATGAGTCACAGGTGAGTGTTGGGGGCTTGTTGGCCCTTGGTTAGGTATTAAGGAATAAAGTTAAGATTAAGGAAGAAGGAAGACAAAGTGCAAACTGCACGGGAAGCACACAAACCGAGGAAGGGTCGAAGTGGTCAAAGAAGAATAAAAGAAGGAATGAAGTAAGGAAAAGCAAGACATTGAAAGAGAATATCAAGGAAGATAAAGCAACAAAGAATATGGATCATGGATAACTCATCAAGAAGAAAAATACACCAATGGATTCTTTGGAACACCTCGCGGAAAAGAAGGAAGGACAAGATGGTGAAGCCCTTAAAATACGAGTCATGTGGACCTGGGGTTCTGGATCTAGGGTTTTGACACCTAGACTTCGGTCTAAGGTTGTCCGAGAGTCATGTAATGTATAAATAAAGTTCTATAAGAGTTGAGAGGTGGTTGTTGGTATTTTTGGTTACTATTATTGTTGATGAGAGTGATATTGAGAGAGAAGTGTTCTCGTTGTAAGAGCATTATGTAGTCGGGATCTTCAACTGGGTGTGAAGATCAACCCTGCAGCTGGGTGCACAAGGAGAGAGAGAGAGAGATCTACAACTAAGTGCATAGATAGAATTGTATGTTTTCATCTAATATATCAAGAAACATAGTTATGTGGACGCATCCCTAGGGAGAGGGTGAAACACGTAAATATTGTTGTTCTTTGTGGTTTATGTTGTGTTATTTTCTATCTGATTATACTGTTATTACATTGTTGTTTCCAAATGAAAGATAGAAGTTATATGATAACTTCGCGAAGCTAAGTGTAAGACTGTCAAAGACTCTCTAGGTTACATTACATTGTTTTTCTAAGATCCCTTTGCATTTCCTATGGTTGTAGACACCTGTGTCCTGCAACCCCCTATTCCTACTTCGGGTGAGACTTCATCTTCTTCGCAGGTGTTGCCGAAAGGGCCAATCGTTAGGGTTTGTTGGTGCGCTGTTAGAGTTGAACTCTGGGTCTGTCCCTGTGCCAACAGAACCCAAATTAGTAGCAACAAATGCAAGTTGCACCTAATCCAAACCCCCCTCATCCTACCCCTATTCCTACACAACCCATTCCTAATCTGAACAATAGACCTACACAACCTGTACATAATCTTGAAGTACATACTTTCCCAACTTATGTGATAACTCCTACTTCACTGAATGAAATTCAATTGAGATCTGGGAAGGTCTTGAATAAACCAAATTATATAGTGGTTATTCAAGAAGAAGAACAAATAGATAACCAACCAAATTAAGAAGAAGACATCCATGTACAAGAGGAAATTCCTCCTCACACTCCTCAACCATCGGAAATACCTCAAGAAACTAATCCTCCACCTTATCTAGAAAGGTTACTTGTGAAGAAACCTGAGGTACCTCTAGGAAATGATTTATAAGTTGAACTAAGGATTGTATGTGTAAAGATCAAGCAATCAAAGATATTCCTATCTATTCCAAATTTATAATGGATCTTTGCATTAAAAATCTTGGGAGGAAGAGGAAGGAACCTCCTGTTATATAGGTGGTTGGATAACTGTCAGAATTTATATTAGAAATGACATCTAAATATAATGATCCAGGAAATCCAATAATGACTATAGAAATTAATGGTATTTTTTTTTCAAACACACTTATTGATATAGGAGAAACAATAAATGTTATGACTATTGACACCATGCAAACACTGCAACTAAATCACTTAAGGCCAACAAGAAGTTTAGATGATGTAACAGTCACCTTGGCCTCCTGGGAGTATCCTGTGGACTTCTTGGTAATTCATTCAAAATCCTCATAACCTGGACATCCGGTTGTGCTTGGTCAACCTTGGTTGGCACTGGTGATGCATTTATTAGTTGTCGGTCTGGGGAGATGACAATTTCTAATGAGACCCACAATAAACAACTTATTCTCTTTCCTCCTACCCAACCAACCATTAAAGTTCCTTTATGGTTAGAGAATCCCTATGGGGAGGAGAACCATGTTCAACTCTTGTTAACAGTTGAGCAACCAAAGGAAGTTCAAGAACAAACTGAAGAACATATTTTAAGCCTATTTTTAGCCAATACAGAATGTATTGAGAACCCTCAATCTTTTCCATAATTTACACATATTTTCATCTCTGAATTTCAGGAGGTATGGCATCCCTCCACTTCTAGATTGTTCACTATATCAACAATAAATGAATAATAAGAGTTAGATGTTCGGACTATTGAAATCAGTCCTGGAAAATCTCTATATATCAATTCTAGCTTGAAATCAGATCAACAACAAAAATTCATCCAAATGATTCAAGGACAGTTTGGTGCTTTTGCATGGGATTACTCTGACATGAAAGGAATTCACCTAGAGACATGTATACACCATATTTACACCAATGATCAAATTAGACCTGTTAGGAATCCCCAAAGAAGAATGAATCCAACCTTAAAATATATAGTGAAAGAAAATCTCCAAAAACTCCTACATGTCAATTTTATTTACCCTATTTCAGATAACAAGTGGGTATCCCAATTAGTTATTCTCCCTAAAAAGAATGGAAAATGGAGGAGTTGTGTAGACTTTAGAGAGATGATCAAGGATACCTATAGAGATTATTTTCCCTTACCTTTCATAGACCAGGTTTTGGACACCTTGACTGTTAAGAGGTATTTTTCTTTATTAGAAGGGTTTAATGGGTATAATCAGATCCAAATTACCCCTGAAGATCAGGATAAAACCACATTTACTTGTCCATGGGGTACTTATGCTTATAGGGTTTTCCCCTTTGGTTTGTGTAATGCCCATGCCACCTTTCAGTGGATTGTCCTAGTGATTTTTTATGATTTAAACCATGACTATGTATAAGTCTATATGGACGACTTCATGGTATATGGGGATGATTTCCAACAAGCATTGGACAATTTGGAGAAAGTATTGATCAGGTGTAGAAAGACTAATCTTTCCCTCAGGCATGAAAAATCTAGAATGATGCTCACTGAAGGGATTGTCTTGGGCCATCATATTTCTGGTACCATAATAAGGGTAGACCCTACCAAAATTGACATTATTTCTCAAATTAGAATGCCTAGCTCACAGAAAGAAGTTAGAAGCTTATTAGGGAATGATGGATATTATAGGAGATTCATTCAAAATTTTACAAACTTAGCTGCCCCACTATTCAAATTGTTAGCAAAAGAGGGTGAATTCCATTGGGATGAACAATGTCAGATTTATTTTGAATTTTTAAATAAAAATATTTCAAGTGCCCCTATTTTAAGAGGACCAAACTGGTCTCTCCCCTTTCATATCTTCATTGATGCCTTAGATACCAATTTTGGGGTTGTTCTAGGACAAAGAGAAAACCAACTTCCTTATCCTATCTACTTTGTCAACAAAAATAACTCCCCTACCGAAGTAAATTATACTGTCACTGAAAAGGAATTCTTATTAGTAGTTCATGCCATTAATAAATTTAGACACTACATAATAGGGTATGAGTTTTTTGTACATACATACCACCCATCCATTAGGTTTTTAATGAATAAAACCGTGACAAATGCTAGAGTTACTAGATGGTTGTTATTATTGCAAGAATTCAATATTACTATCATTGACAGACCTAGAAAACATAACCTTGTTGCTGATTTCCTATCTAGACTTATTCATATAGGTGATAATGCACCGGTGGATGACAATTTTCTGGATAAAAGGTTGTTTTCTATTTCTACTTATATTACTTGGTATGCATATGTGGCTAACTATCTTGTAACATGAAAATTACCTCAAAATATATCCCCTCGAGAAAAACAAAGGATTATTCATCTGAGTGCAAATTATATGTGGTATGATGAATGTCTATACCGTATAGGTCCTAATTTGGTGATTATAGGATGTGTATGGGATATGAGATGTATGACATCTTCAAATCCTGCCATGATGGCCCATGTGGGGGAAATTTTTCTGATAAGATAACATCAGACAAAATACTACAATCATGCTACTATTTTCCAACAATTTTTAGGGATGCAAAGAAGTATGTGGCCAGTTGTGATGTTTGTCAGAGGATGGGGAAACCAACTACAACTAATGAGATGCCTCTCCAAGATTAGGTAGTAATTGAACCTTTTGAGAAATGGGCTTTGGACTTTGTAGGAACTATCAACCCCATGTCTTGAAGGAGAAGGTAAATATTGGTTTGTACAGATTATGTGACTAAATGGGTAGAGGTTAAAGATTTGTATTCTAAAAATGAACAATTTGTTGTTGATTTTGTATTTGAAGATATCTTTACTCATTTTGGTGTGCCTCGAGAAATAGTGGCAGACCAAGGAACCCAATTTACCTCCAATTTGGTCAAATCCATTACTAAACAATGTCATATTAAACATAGAAAATCCTCACCTTATCACCCCCAAGAAAACAAACAAGTGAAATCAACTAACAAGTTGATAGAGGCTATACTTACCAAGACAATTCAGTTACACCATAAAGACCGAGTTGATTAGTTGCTTGAGGCCTTGTGGGGCTACAGAACAACTTGGAGAAACACAACAGGACACACACCTTATGAATTGGTGTATGGGAAGCCGGTGTTTCTTCCCATATAATTTCAAGTAAAAACCTTTAGGATTGCTATGAAATTGGGGATGGATTTGGATGAAGATAAAAAAATAGAGGATATTGCAGTTGAATGAGCTTGATGAAATCAGACAGGACGCTCTTCATAGGACTACACTAATTCAATAACAAAGTACTAAATGGCATGATGAGTACATCAAGAAGAAATCTTTCCAACCAGGTGATTGGGACCTATTGTATGATAGTAGGTTTAATAATTTAAAGGTTAAATTGTACACTCGATGGTTGGGACCCTATGAAGTAGACACATTTTACAACAATGGTTTAGTGAAGATAAAATCCATTGATGACGATCAGACCTCCTTTGTCGTAAATGGGAATCGATTGAAAGTTTATCATAAGCCTCTTTCTAAAGAGGATTTTATCAAACAAGTTCTTCAAAATTATGAAATGCAATTGGTAAGCAAGAGGAGTTATCCTCTTGCTAATCCACCATTGTAAGTTTTGTTGTGTGATTTAATTTAACCTTGTACATAAATGTATATAGGTGTGCTATTAGGTAATGATTTTTGGTGTTACTAACAAAAGAAAAAGCTAATTGTTTTCTCATGTAGATAAGAAATAAGGAGGACATTTTCCAGGATTAATTTTATTCCTTTATCCATCCCTGGTAGATTACTCATGGAAAAGGATATTAATGGATTTCTATTTAAGTTATTCAGACTCCTTAAAATTGAAAACATTGGCGAGAATTAACTGATCTGGTCTCGAAAAAAATCCACAGGACAATAGATGGAGTTTTCTTCAATTTTTTCAGACTCCTAAAAATTGAAAACACCGGCGAGCATTAACTGACTTGGGCTCGAGAAAAAT
Organism: Picea mariana; assembly: GCA_032191745.1. Taxonomy (NCBI): domain Eukaryota; kingdom Viridiplantae; phylum Streptophyta; class Pinopsida; order Pinales; family Pinaceae; genus Picea; species Picea mariana. Next base: position 16,348 of record JASDQU010271055.1, read on the forward strand.
CTAGAGGACAATAGTAGTTAGGATTTCTTTTCCAATAAAATGGAAATGGAAACATAAGCAGTGGTTAGTCTGGTTTCAAAAAGAGGAGGTTTATTTATCTCTGCAGGAGGTTTTCCAACTACAGTTGCCTTCTCGTTAAAGATCTTAGAGTCTGATCATTGGATTCTTTTACCTCATTTTATAACACTTCCATTGCAATTTCAACCTTCCTGTACCAGCGTGTTGTTTGTAATTTTCCAGCATGATCCTTCATTAGAAAAAATTCACATTAGTAAGTTCCAACATCTGCTCTAGCTTGACCCTCGGGACATGTTTAGACATGAAGAAAAGCCTACAATATTCTAAGTATCATGTCAAGGCTTCATCCGATACTGAAAACAAACAGTCTCTATGTTGGTCCGGTACTAAAACAGTCTCTGTGTTGGTCTGATACTTAAACAATCTCTATGTTAGTCCAGTACTAAAATGATACTCTGGGTTGGTCCGGTACTAAAAATATTCTATGTGTTGATCCGATACTAATCTTGTGATCCGGTACTGATGGTGGAATTATGGTGACCTTTTTCTATGCTTGATATTTCCCTTATTTGACAAAGTACACTTCAAGTAATGGATGTATGATCTCATTGTTTATTCCTTTTATTAAGAATCACATTAATTTTGTGTTAAACATATGGTTATTCTCATATCCCTTTGTTACCTTAATTTATTAAACCTCCACATCATTATCTTTCGAAGTCTTCATGTTTTCCCCTATTTTCAAAATCATTTATGATGTACAAAAATGTCTTCACGAATTGATCGTCCAGGTTGAAAATTTATTTTCAAAAACTTTCGTTCGTGTGATGTCGAAATTATGATTATGCCACATTCTATAACCTTATGTTGTTTCAAAACTATGATGTAGGTTGTTGCCCAAAGATGAATTTCGGTCACATCACCCACATTCTTTGTAATCATTACAAAACTGGTAAGAATGAGATGTGACGTTGCTTCTGGGTATGATCGTCACCTTATCCATGGATATGATTCCCTCAGCATAATTTCTAACTCTTTCCTTACCTCACCATCATTTCAAATATTTGACTGTTGTCTTATCGTTTTAACTTATAAATGATATTCTGGATGTCTTAGCCATCTAGATGAACGTTATTTACTCACTTCATACTATACACCACCACTCTATTCACTCCTACTATCTCGTTACTCTGCCTCCATTACCCCGTTCTCGTAATTTTTATTCCACTACCAAATCCTCGCCTAGATTCTATTTCCTACACTTATTTCGAGACCCATTTTTAATCCGACAAGGGGGTTGATAGGAACGAGCCTGTGTTCCACCTATACAAAGAAACAAAGGAGTATCAAGCATGAAAAAATAATTTTGAAAAGGCTGGTTGGGTTCCCTTCTTAAAAAAATTTATAGGACATCACGAGGGGGTATCCCATGCCTTTGCCTAGATTTATGATGGAGAGAGAGTTCAGTTGGGGGAACTAAAACTAACAATCGTTGAATCCACCATAGCAGAAGTGACATGGTTACCTTCTACTAGAGAGAATTATTTCAAACACATCATCATTGACAAGAGCCTCTGTCAGAAATTTTTGAAGCCCGAGCACCTGGACCCATATTGGACAAAAGGTATCTCTAGGAGCTGGATCAAAGAAGAATATTGGATGATGCTTGTCTTCTTGCAAAAGTTTTTAACCTGTGAAGGGAGGTATGCAGTAACTTTCCTTTATCATTTAAGGCTCTTGTTGCATTTTGAGGGAGGACCACAAATAGATTTTCCCCATTTTCTTTGGATGAGTCTTAATAAGATGGTGAGAGGGGTTAAGTCTTCCTCTAAGAAGCATGAAGTCAATCTCTATCACCATGGGTTAATGAAACTTCTTGTTGTTCACAAGTTGAGAAAACGAGACAACAATTGCAAGAAAATTCTCACATAAAAAATTTCTCAATAAGTTTCTAAGTATGTAGAAGGAAATGTAATAGGGGAACATAGTAAGGAGTCAGGCAAGAAGAAGGGAGATAGTAGAAAGAAAAAAAAGGAATCTAGTAGTGAAGTAGATCCTGTTGGCCCTAGTTCACCAAAATCTATAAGAAAATTGGACAAAGGAAAGACAATAGCTTTAGAAGAACATCCTTCATCTATGGTGGAACGATCATCCAAAACCAAGAAAAATTTCCCAGACCTATCCACTAAAATCAAAACACAAATTAGTGAGAAAAAGAGGAAGAAACAAAGGCCTGCTAGTGATGCTAGAGAGATTGTAGGTAATATTCCCAAAGTAATTGTTGAAATACCTTAGGAGAAGGTTGGAGAAATTGCAGATAGTGTTGCAAAAATGATTGAAGAAATACCTTAGGAGAAGGTTGTAGAATTAGATAAGACCCCTAAATTGAGAGTCAAGAGTAAGAAGAAACTTAGAGCCAATGAAGGGAGTGCTATAACACAATCCTATAGTAGAAATACAAGGAGTACACAAGAAAACAAGTTCCAACCCCTACATCTGAGTCCTTTAGAAGAAAAACGAGGAAGGCACAGAAAAAATAAAGTCCAGTGCCCATTTTTGAGCCTAAGAAGAAGAAAAGGAGATTTTTTGAGGAGGAAATTTCTAATCCTGTTAGCAAACCCGAGGAAGCATTAGGGCCAACACGTAGGACTGCTAAGAGCATGGTTAAGTAGGTAACAATTCCTCATGTCCCATATTTTCCAGAGGATCTGGTTGACATTCTAACCTCACCAGAGAAAGAAGATATGTATGTAACAATAATCAATGAAACTGAGGAATTAGTGACAGAGACACTGAAGGATTTAAGGAGGGAAGTTGAAGCCAGGGAACAGATAAATAAAAAAGAAAAACTTGAGCCTATTAGTTCTCTGACCAAACATCAGTTGGTATTAAAAGTTGAAAAGCTTACAAAACAATATGAAGAATTGAAGCAAGAAGTGGAGGAGTATAAAGTTTTGGATAGACACATCAATAAAGAAAATGCACAATAGAAAGAGAATAACCGAAGGCTACATGACGAGCATGATGAGGTCTCTTCCAAGATCAATAAGGTTTTGCACCTAATACAATACACACGAGTTATTAAGAGGGAACTTAAGGATGAGGCTTCAGGTTTTGATATCCTTAAACCTGGCAATTAATGATCAAGCAAGGTGGAGGACAACACTCATTTTGCAATTTTGAGGACTGATTCAAATTGTTTTGCATGAGGACATGCAATGACTTGGGCATGGGGGAAATGTTGGGTCTCCTTTTTGATACCTCCAATTTCCTTATCTTTTCTTATATCTTGATCAATTCTTACTCAGACATATGCACTATTTGCCTATTTTCCTCTAAATTCATGTCTTTTAGCCATTCTTTAATATATATGAGGTAACTTATGTTTAATAATGATTTATTAGATTTATTAGTGATTGGAATAGAATAATTGATGTTAAATGCTCTCTAATTACTTTGAATGATCCAAGCAGACATAACTCTTATTCATATGATACCTGTTTCGACATTCATCCAGTACTCAATTCATTTGATACCTATTTTTGTGCTCGTCTGGTACCTATCTCTGCGCTCATCCAGTACCAATGATGTGTTCGTCCAATCACTATTTCCGTGTGCATATGATATCTATCCCTGTTTTATTCTGGTACCAATATTTCACTGTGTGCTTTCTGTACCAGTCTTTTTGTTCCAACTGTGCGCATCTGGTACCGGTTCCACATTTGTAGGATTGGGTGTTTGAATGAGTTTTCTCTCAATGGGTCCAAGTAATTTTTTGGCTCGAGAATTATTTGTTCATTGAAGAGCATGATACAATTCATCCTCATGCAATTTGTGTCATGAGGATGAAATCGTTCCCTTGAAAAATGATACATCAACCAATTGTAATATTTGTGTAGACATTTGATGTTATCTCTAGACTTTGATTGTAACGGTTGTTTCTCTTTAAAAGAGAGATCCTTGTAGATGATAGATACACATAGAAAAAATTAATCTATGTTATGTTGTAAGATTTATCCTTGAAGACTGTTTATTGTACCCATGTTTATGAAGTAATGATATAATTTGCATTTCATGGATTCTATGGGTATGTTCAAATATTCTCTTCTATAAGCTTCTTTTAAAAGTTGTCTTGTTGGTATGGAAAGGGCCCACCGCCCCAACCAAGGTAAGATTCCTTATATTTATTTGTGAATATAATTCTGGTTTTCTGTGTGTGAATAGAATAATTATGTGTTTAATCATATAATCTAACTTTATTCCTGTTATGTTTCAATGATACACTTGATAGCATGCAATATAGATGTGTGGTAATTCTAAGTGAGTGCGATTTTTGTGTGCAATATGAGATTTATTAGTGCAACGATTTCTGAGTAATTACTTGTTATCTTTGTGTGTGTGTATGAAGACAGTCATTTGTTAGACTAAATTATTTAGTGTTTATTTCTATTTTTCAAATCTAGGGACATCTCCATCTTTCACCCTACACGAGCCTATAATGGAGTATCTCACCACACCTAGAGTTTCTTCCTGAATGGATTAGGCTACATCTCACAAACACAGGCACAATCAAGACTTACATCTCTCACCCTACATGCACCTATAATGGAGTATCTTACTTCACCTAGTATTTCTTCTAGGATTGATTGAGCTTTCATTTAAGAATGTCCAGAGTATTGATTGTTGTTGATATTGAGAGGGGGGTGAACCAGTATCAAGTACAATTTACAAACCTTTTCAACTTATACTTAAACCATTCAATTATATCCAATTATCAATGAACAATAGTATAAGAGTTACACTAATACACCACAATACACCATGCACAATATATGAGAAATAATCAATAGTTATTGTTCAAGGGAAGTAATGACTTCCAAAGGTAGCTACAAATTTCAAATGTAAAGGGATGGATAAACCTCTAATAGGAAGATACAATCCTACAATATCAAGAGAGAGTTGAACTCTCCATCCTTGCCCCTTCCTTCTACCCAATAATATATGAGAGATAATAAAACTTTACATTAAATCATGACCATCAACCAACCATCACATAGAACATGATAATGCTTCACGAGACTTCTTCAATTTATGAAATTCTTGGAATACTCTGATCCTGTGGATAATATTTCTCAATGTATTCTCTAAAACTTCTCCAAGTTTCACTCCTTCAATCCTCCCCAAAAACAAGTTATAGAAATAATGGTTGACTTTATTCAATTCTGGTTTATTCAGGAGAACGAACTTTTACAGAATGCCACACGCTCAATATTTAACATCATATTCTAAAACTCGCACAAAAGAAACTACACTCCATACTATTTCCAATGAAATTGTTCCCACTTCATTTGGATTCACTATGAAGAAGCTATGACTGTTTTACTTGGAACACATGTTTATTGACTAGCTTCATGACTGGTCAAAAACAATATCTTCCACAGAGTGTATCTCCATAATTATAGAAAATAAAGAGCTGAAAATTTTACCACAGGTACCTTGATATGTCTTCTCAACACCATAGAAATTTCACCATATGAATCGTTCTATAAAAAACTTTATAGTGAAAATGGTAAGATGACCTGAAAATAACATACCTTAGAACACATCACCAAAAGACTTCATCCTCCCTTGAAATCCGGCCTTCTTTACTTCTAATTTCCTATGAAATTCGACTTGTAGATCAAATGAATGTATAATGATGTTTATTTTTACTGTTTATGTCACTTCCTTTTAACATTAGGGCCGACCTGACACTTTCTTATTTTGTAATTCTTTTCTTTAATTATCTTCAGGGCCTACATGTACTTCCTTCTTCAATTCACTTTGTCATCTTCAAAAATTCATTTCTCCTCAACCATGAGGAACCACGTGACGTGCCACATACCACTAGAAACAACATGATGTATGCTATCCATCCATGGGTGTTTTATCTACATGTGCATTTTCCTTCATGTCCAAATACCTTCATCAATCTTGTAGTCCAAAACCAATGACTAGGGTTGACATCAATGACAACAACCAATCTTCCAACAATCTCCCCTTTTGTCATTGATGGAAACACTCATGCTCCCCCTATAATCATGATCCCAATTTCTCTCCCCCTTTGACATCAATGGCAAAGGGTATGGCTTCTCCCCCTGATTTTAATGGCAAAAGGTAACCTTCTTCTTTGGGGCTGCTCCCACTGAACATGTGGCACTCAATAATGCTTCATCCTTATTTTTGGTCTTTGGGACTTTTTATTTCTTGGAATCCTTTTGTGTGGCTTCTGTCTTCTCTCTCTTATTCATTTCTAGGATGTATATGTTGTTCGGTCTTCTTGTTGCAGTTGCAACCAATCTTCCTGAGTTATTTTCTCTGATTTTACATTTTTGGGAGTCAAACATAAGAGTGTATCCTTGATCACACATTTTACTAATACTGAGTAGATTATGCTTCAAATCTTCAACCAATAGGACTTTTCCTTCGTTTACATTTTCACTTCCAATCTTTACAGTTCCTTTTCCAAGTAATTTGTTAGATGAGTCATCTCCAAATGCAATATTTCCACCCTTTTTCTTCAAGTTGACAAATTTGCTTTGATCTCCGGTCATATGAGATGAGCACCCACGGTCTATGAACCATTCATATTCTTCTTTGCATTCTTTAGTGACCAATGCTATTCGACAATTTTCATTGTGTGGAATTTCTTTCCTTTTCCATGTTGTAGTTGGTATGAAGACATTTGGCATATGATTATCTTCCTTCATCTCTTTGCAATCTTGTGCTTTGTGACCAAGATTATTGCACTTGTAACATACAATATTTTGATCCATTAATGGGTCAAATGGATTATAATTTATGTTTTCACCATTCATGTAGATTTCGTAGTTATTCCTTTCATTGATTCTACAATT